>RJWH01002208.1:0-42254 GCA_004363575.1 Solenodon paradoxus
GTTCCTTTAAATAAAAAAAAAAAAACTGAAATTTTATGATGCCTAATTAATCTACTGTTTACAATACTTCTGACACACCATCATCTCTATCCAGATTTCATTCCATTCCAAGTCTTAGTCTCTGGGTCTTATCATTTACGACAGCTTACAACTCCCAATGCTGCTTCAAAGGTGGTTAAATTTTGGAAGCAATTCTGGAAGCAGATTAGACAGTTCAGTTTTCTAAAATCAACTGCAACAAAACTTAACATTCCATAACGAGCCTATATTTTTTACTTCTATGAAGTAAAATAGTATCTATCTCACAACATATAAGAGCTATAAACTGTTCAGATACTACACCTTGCTAATCATTACATGTCTATCTATAAGGAAGCAGAATGAAAGCATCAGATAGTTTGAAAGCCTCCAATTTTTTTTCAGAATTCTCAAGCCCTTTCTTAAAGAGATTAAAATGTTATTTGATATACTCCTAAAATAAACAACCTGCAAGGTACAAACTACATCTTAATAATTTAAGAAGGCAACTCAAATGAGTTAGTAGAGGCCTCCTTTCCCTTGTAGGAGTCTCTAACTAGAAATTTCAATTAGTACAAAGGTGTCGTGGTTCTCTGTTTCTCATATGGTAAAACAAGTACAATAAAACTTTTATCTCCCTAAAGGGAAAGAATCAAGCATTTTGCCTACCTTATGTAAAAATCATTTCTCAGGATAACTATATAGGTGATAAAATACCCTAGCTAATAAATTACAAGGGAATGATATACTTAGAATCTTATCATTTTGCATCCACTAATAAAAAGGATCTAGGCCAACAGTTCCCAAAGCATAGTCTAGTCACTCTGTGAATCCCCCAAACCCTTTTCAATAAACTGCAAGTTCGAAAATACTTTTACAATAATATTAATGTTAACTGCTTTCCCCCTCCCTCAGGTTTCATGAGTTTACATGAGGTTTTCAGAGGCTAGATGACATGTGATAACTGCAATAGACTAAATGATAAAGCAGACATGAGAATTCAGCTATCACTTAACCTGAAAAATAAAGATATACAAAAACATAAAACAATGCCACTCTCCTAAGTTTTTGTTTTGGAAAATAGTTTTCACAAAAGTGTTATGTAAACATACAACAGATTTATTGTACTATGTTTAAATAACAGATATTTCTAAAATTTCCTAGGTTTCATTTCCAGGAAGGTAAACATAAATAGGTATTTACACACAGACAAAAACCTTTTAGTTTCCTCAATTATTTTTGTATATAAAAAGAGGATCTGGGCATGCCCATGTGGAGTAGTGGTTTGGTCTGCTGCCTCTGAAGGAGCACAGTCCATGGACATCCCAAGGACCTGGCATTTGTATCCTGGGTCTAATGGGTAACTACCAGAGTGAACAACTAAATAAAAGTAAGTATAAATGCTTCTTGCTCCTCTCTCTTCCTGCATGGCTGCACCTTTACTTTGAAAAAAAAGGTGGAGGAAGAGGGGCTTAGGGAAGGACCTGAAGCTAAAAAGTTAAGAACAGGGAGTCTAAGCAATTCATAAAATGCTAATATAAAAGAACTAGCCAGACTTTTATTCCTCCTGATAAAGTACTAAATACCACCTATGAAGTATTCGTGACAAAAAAAAATAAAATAAACACAAGTTCTCATCAAATTTCCAGTTTAAATCAAATTGACCAATTTAGAGGAAATACTGAGTTTGTAGGATTACATTAAAAACCGCATGGAGATGCAATCAATAAAATCCAGACTGTATGAATGTAAGATAAATGAAGCTTTACTCAACGTATAAATTGCAAACTAAGAGAGAGAGAGAATGTAAAGATTAAAAGAGAGCAATCAATTGCAGTGTATGGACTTTTAACAGGGCAAAATATTATAAACATTCATGAGATAAATCACAGAAATCTGAACACTGGATTTTTGAAATTCAGGAATTATTATTTACATTTAACAGTGGAACCATACTTATCATTAAAAGAGTCCTCCTCTTTTTATAAGTTCATATACTATTTACAAATGAAATGGTATGTCTTGAATTGTCTCAAAAGAATGGCGTTGTGGGAAATAGAAGAAATAAAATTAGCCTTACTTGATAATTATTGAAACTGGGTAATATATACAGGGTTCATTAGTACTATTTTAACTTCATTCATTAGATCTTTCTATATTAAAAGGAGTTTTCTTTTTTTTTTTTTTTTTTAAAGCAGAGGTACAGGTAGGAATGAAGGTGAGTAGGCAAGCAGGCAGGAAGAGAGAGAAGGAATCAACATTATTACTTACATTTATTTAGTTGTTCACATTGGTTGTTGCCCCCAACCCCAGACACAAACCTTGGGATAAAAAAAGGACTGCATTCGACTGGAGGAGGAGGACCTAGCTGCTACTCCACCAGGATGAACCTAAAGGTTGTTTTTTAATGTTTCAAGTTAGGAGAAATTTTATTTCTGTGGGTTAAGTTGAATAATTTACTCTAACTCTGAAGATATTATAACCAATGTTTCCTCCCAATAAGATGCCTGATGATGTGCTTTTTCTACTTCACAAGGCAGTTTAGCAGTTTATCTTTGGTTTCCTACATCTTACTTCTGAACTCTTCACCTCCAAGAGTATTAAAGCAAAAGCAAAAACAACTGTTCATGTGGTACAATCCAGACCTTGAAATAAAAGTTCAAAACAGAACTAGGGGAAAAAAAGAATGAGTTCATTTTAAAATAACATCTCTCCTGTCTTTTTCAATTTCAGAGACATCGAAGACTGATTAGTCTTCACATTTTTGGTTTAAAAAGTCTTTAGTCTTAGGGATGTTGAAAAACTCAACCTTAAAAGTTTTGGTTTGAGCTAAATATAGTATTCCTCACCCAATGGAGACTATGTATATGAAAATACTAAGGATACAAGACCAATAATTTTAAATTGAGGGTTTCTTGCACTAATCTTAACAGAATCTAAAGTAATTTGCATAATAATAAAGCAATAAACAACTTGTATAAATCACAGAAGCCTCAGAATCTTCCCTACATGGCCAAAAGAGTAAGTCATATTACAGAGAAAGCATATTTCTATCCTTCCAGGATCATCCAAATTTCAAAAATAACCTATCCTTATCATTAGATCTTGTATCCTGATTATGGTTGGGGAAATATGGTCATCATAGCCATAGATCTTAAACATATTTAAGTATTAAATAACTTCTCCCCATCTAGCAATAATCTTAAATCATACTTCATTTTCATGTCCTCCAGGGAATTCTAACAAATGTCCCGATTATCTATCTTTAGTTGATTAACACTTGTGTCCTTAAAAAAAAACCCTAAGAGCAGCTAGGTCAATTGTCTCCAAAGGACACAGGCCATATACCCCTTGGGTTCAAGTCCTAGACCCAGGAGTAACAACCAGTGTGAACAACTAGATGAAAAATAAAGTGCTCCTTCCTCTTCTCTCTTTCTGCCTGCATACCTACTGCCTGCATTCTTGCCCGCCCTTTCTTTAAAAAAGAAAGCCAAACTAAAAATGGGGAAAATATACTGACATTGTTAAATTATTTCTAATGTGAGTAGCAATTACTCTTTGTTTTTAATAAGTTACTTTTCAAATTAAAAAAAAATTTTTTTAAACTGTTGGGGCAAATTGCCGAAGATGAAGATGTCTGAAATAGGAAACAAAGTTGTTAGTCATCCTGTTTCATTTCTTGCACAAAAGCAAATTTTTATTATTATTCTCCATTTTAAAAAAACAACAGTTTTAAAGAACTAACTGATAGTCTAAAAAAAGTTTAAAATAAAAAAGGCAGGAAAACTTACTAAATTACAGAAGGGTTTTTCGTTTGTGAAACTGCATCCTCAAAGATTAACATAGAATTGGGTAATTTAAACTCTAAAAAACTATCATCCTATTTGATACACTAAGAAAAGGAAATAAAATGCACGAGGATTGGGTAAGAAATAAAACTGTCTTTGTTCACAAATAATATGATCATCTACATATAACCCCCCAATAAAAAAGGGTATGGGATACAAAGTATTTTTAAAATCTAACACTTTTCTATATATACTAGCAGAGTAGAATTTGAAATCAAAAACACATGTTTACATTAGTATTTTAAAGATAAAATATTTATAAATATAATAACATGTACAAGATCTATCTGAGGAAAACTTAAAAATGAATGAAATTATGAAAGAGAAATAAATGAAGATAATTCTCTGTTCATGGTTAGAAAGATTCAATATTAGCAAAATGTCAGTTCTTCCCAATTTTTAATCTATGGGGACACAATGTTAAAGATAATGGCACTGGAAATAGAAAACAAATACAGTTGTCAATCATCTTGCTTCATTTCATTTTCCCAGTGATCATCAAATTCAATGAAAACCCAATCAAATCTCAGCAAATTATTTTAAGGACATCAACAAACTGATGCTAAAGTTTACATCGAAAAGTAAAAGACCCAACACAATACTGAAGGAGAACAAAGTTGGAGGACTGATGCTATTCAAATTCAAGACTTACTATAAAGGTACAATAATCAACACAGCATGGTAATAAATAAATAAATAAATAAATAAATAAAGCAATGTAACAGACAGAGCCCAGAAATGGACCCACAAAAATACAGTCAACTGATCTTTGATAAAGTTAAAACAATGCAGCAAAGTTACTCTCTTCAACAAATGGTGCTGAACGGTTGGACATTCACATGCAAAAAAAAAAAAAATCTACCAGTGCAATCCCTATCAAAACTCAAATAACATTTTTCAAAGAAGAAGAAACAATTCTAAAATATCTATGGACCAATTAAGGACCTCAAACTGTCAAAGCAATCATGAGAAAAAGAAGAAAAACAGAAGTATCATGATCCCCAATTTCAATCTATACTACAAAGCTAAAAAAGACACACAAAATTAATTAAATAGACTTGAGATCCCCAAAGTAAAATCACACATACAGGAAGTTAATGCATGACAAACAAGAGTCAAGAGCACCAGTGGAGGAAGGAAATATCTTTCCAACAAATGATGTTGAGAACACTGGACAGTCACATGAAAATAAACTAGATCTCTAACACCATGAATAAAAATCAATTCAAAATGAATTAAAGACTTGAATGTAAGACCCAAAACAATAAAACAGTAGAAAACATTGACCTTATAGATCTTTGGGGACTCAATTCCAGCGGCAAGAAGCTATCACTAGAACAAGAGGACAAACAGCTAAATAAGAGAAGAGATTTGCACATTACATATCTTTAAGGGTGAACATTCAAGATATATAAAGAACCCAAACAACTCAAAAACAAAGAAACAGCCATATCAAAAAATGGACAGGTATGAAAAGAAATTTCCCCAAAGAAGACAGAGATGGTCAACAGGCACATGAGAAAATATTCATCACCACTTATTACTAGGGAATGCCTATCAAAACCACAATACCACTTCACACCTGTAAGAATGGCTTACAACAAAAAGAATAGAATCAACTCTTGTTGCCCATGTAGGAAAAAAGTACCCTTGTATCGTGTTATTGGGAATGTAAATTGGCGCAACCACTTTGGAGAACAGTGTGGAACTTTCTCAAGGATTACTGTATGATTCAGCAATTCCACTTCTAGGTGACTGTATGAACAATATGAAAACACTAATCTGAAAAGAAATGCACCCTAGTTCATTGTAGCATCACTTACAGTAGCCAAGACAGGCAAACAACCTGATGCACATCAACAGATGATAAGAATTAAGATGTGGTTTATATACACAATGGAATACTACTCTGTTATTTAAAAAAAAACCATAAAACCTTGCCATTTGCCACTACCTGAATGGAACTAGAAGGCATTATGCTACGTGAAATTAAGTCTGAAAGAGAAAGACAAATAGTGACTGACTTCACTCATGGAATAGAGAGAAAGCAAATGAATAGACGACACAAAACAAAAACTAACCTTAAACTGACAACAGAACTGAGATTACCAAAGAGTAAAGGGAAATGGGGAGTGGGAGCAAAGGATAGAAGTGGGTCTAATAGATGATGGTAGTGAATTATTAGAAAACGCAGTGGTAGCTGGGGTGTGATATCATACATTTGATGAAAAAGGAAACAGCATCCCTAAAACAAAAACTGCTATAAAACTAATATTACTGAATTTTTAAAAATTAGTCACAAACATTGTCTCAATATGAATCACAGACCTAAATGTAACATGTAGATCTAAAAAACTCCTGCCACGCTTTTGGTGGAGCAGTAATTAGGTCGGCCTCCTCCAGGGGATCACAGACCATGTACATCACCAGGTCCTGGGTTCGTGTCCCGGGTCTGAGGGAATAACCTTTTGAACACTAAATAAAAATAAAATAAAGTGTTTTTCCACCTCTCTCTCCCTGCCTGCCCCTCCTACTTGCCTTCATTCCTGCCTATACCTTTCCTTAAAGAAACTATAAAACTCTTAGAAGATAGTATAGAAAAAAATCTAGGTGATCTTAGTCATGGTGATGGTTTTTAAATACAGCAGCAAAGGAACAATCCACAGAAGAAATAAGCTACACTTTATTAAAATTAAAATTTTCTGCTCTGGGAAAGACAATGATAAGCAAATGAGAAGACAGATGGGAGAAAATATTTATAAAAGATACATCTGACACAAGACTGTTACCCAAAATATACAAAGAATGATTAAAATTCAAAAATAAAACAAACATCTCAATTATAAAATAGGCCAAAGACCTTTAACCAATCTCAGTAAAGAAGATACACAGATAACGAGCATAGGAAAAGATGCTCTACATTACATATCATCAGGAAAATGAAAATTAAAGTAACAATGAGATAATACTATACAACTATTAGAAAGGACAAAATTAAGAACACTGACAATACCAAACGCTGCTTAGGTGTAAACAAACAGAAACTCAAACATTACTGGTAGGAAACAAAAGACTATAGTCACTTTGAAAGAGTCTGGTGTTTTTCTAAAAAAATAAACTAAAAATAGTGCTCCTTGGTATTTACCTAAAGGAATTGAAAATGTTTATGTTCACACAGAAACATGCATGTGAATTTTCCTAGCTGTTTTATTCATGAATGCCAAATTTTAGAAGCAAGCAAGTTCTTCAGTAATAAACTGTGGTACAGTCAGGCAATGAAGTTTAAATGCCTATTACTAAGTGAAGGAAATCAATAGGAAAAGACTAATATTTTTTAATTCCAATAATATTATTTTGGGGAAAGTCAAAATAAAAGTAAAAAAAAAAAATTCTGGAGTCAGCAGTAGGGAAGAAGGAATAGATAGAGGATCAGACGATTTTGGGGGCAGTGAAAAATACTCTGTATGCTACCATAATGATGACTATAACTCATTTATCTAAATCCATAGAAGGTACAACACCATGAGTTAATCCCAATATAAACTATGAGAGAAGGGTCAACAAATGCACCATTCTGGTAGGGAATGTTGATAATGGAGGAGAGTAATGCATACATGGGGGCTGGATATATAGGAAATCTCTGTATCTTCTTCTCAATATTGCTGTGAATCTAAAAACTGCTCTAAAATATTGTCCATTAAAAATTATCAAATCTGCTCCCGGAACTAAAATAAAATTAAATGGACAAAATATTTTACCACTAGAATGCCCAACTTAGGTTTTATTATTCAACAATTTTTCCTTGAAAAAAAATATTCCAACTATTAACAGTGAAAATTTTTCATTAAAAAATCAGAGTATCAAAATGTCAAAAATCTCTTATTAGGTAAACCCTGGTGGCCTAACAGATAAGGCCACTGAACACAGTCCACATACATCCCAAGGACCTAGGTTGGGGACCAGTGCTGGGGGAAACGATGATGATGAACAATTAAACATAATTAAATAAATACTTCTTTCTCTCTTTCCTGCCTGCCTCATTCTTGCCATACCTTTCCAGGAAAAAAAAAAAAAAAGCAAAAAACTTACTATTCATTTTAATAAATAACAATACAAAAAACTAAATCACAATAGGACTTCAGAGTGGGAATTTCGGCAAAAAATAGTTTATAAAATCATTTCTCCATCAAGACATATTCGCCACATTTTAATAAACATTTTTAATTCTGCATAACAAAAAAGCTAAGTGTTGAAGATACTATGTAGACTTGTAGGAAGACCTAGTTTAAAAAAGGAAAACATTTCCTTCAAATACTTCAGAACAGTTCTAGTCTAAAATTGTCTGTGGTCACTCTTTTAAACTAGAATTCAACAAAATGAAGTATTTGAGGAATAATTCAAATACTCCATCAGCCAATCTCTCAATTCCAATCTCATGCATTAATTAGTTCATGAAGAAAATCTCAGTAAGATTCCACAGAGAACATTCCAACAACAAAAATCTCCTCAATTCTCCCATCCAAAGATAAACACTGTTAACCAGTCTATGGATATCTAACTTACTCTTTTCTCTTGTGTAGCTTTTACCTCACAATAAGCAGAAAAAACAAAGCTACTCCTAAAATACTTAAATACCTGAAAACAATCAAAATATAGAAGGATGTCAGATTTATGTTAAAAGTTGAGACTGATCACACTGTAAAGCTGGAAGCATAGGAAAAAAATAGACATAAAGGGGCTTAGATTGTGCCAGCCAGGTCCAAAAAGCACACAAATGTTATTTATTAATATGGTTTGCTTATCCTGAGAAAAGACAAATACATGTTTTCACCCATAATCAAAATAATAAAATATTCTAAAAGCCAGCTTGCACTGTAAGTGTTTTCTGGTTTAAGGATTCGCCTTTAAAATTACATACACTCCAAGGATCCAGGTCTGTGTGGCAGGGGGAGCAGCGAGGTCAGTAACCAACAAGAACAATGAAAATAAACAAAAATGCTTCTTCCTGCCTGCCTGTCTATTGGTTTCATCCCTGCTTGTATCTTTCCTTTAAAGGGAAAAAAGAGAGAGAAGATTCTGCTAATAAACTGTACTCTACTATAGCATTCTAATGATCTTACACATCTCCATATTAATGTGTAAAACTGCCCCCAACTAATCTTCTTGCCTCTATTCTCTTTCCTCTAACCTATTATAACCACCACTACCCAACAGTTTAATCTAGTTAAAATCCCGCTTTCATAAACATGAATAACTCCTGCTCAAGTTCTCCTATAGGTTGATATTCAAGTCTGAAATTTTCAGCCTAGTTTTCACAATTCTGCACTCCAATTTCACCTTACTATTATTATTTCCTAATATAAACCCTCTACTCCAATCAGGTTGCTAACTCTCACCTTCATTCCTCTGTCCATGCTGCGCTCTCCTTCTTAAATATCACACTCTTCATCTGCCCATTTCTTACCAGTCTGCCAGTATCAGCTCAAATCTCACACTCCTCCCATGAAACTTCCAGGACCATTCATCCTCTAAATTTCTCCACACTAAGAGTATGGCAAAAGATTTAACACATTATACGTTTTTATATTTATTAAAATATGGCATTATATAATCTCCTATTTGCCGATTAAATTATAGGACAATACCATAAATTAGAATACATTCAAATCCTACAGATGCCAGTAACAGAACAGATAGAGTAACTCAAATGTTCAAAAGTCGATTTAGTGTCTAACATGAAATATGTACTAAATAAGTAGTAAACATATGGTAATTATTTGGAACATCCAAACTATGGAATATTCTGTGGCCATTAATAATAACACAGCTATAAATTTACTGGCATATGAGGATGTTCATACACTATTGATAACAAAACTTGCATTTGTAGAATGATTAAATTTCTGGATAGATGTGCATTTATTTTATGTGAAAGCCTAAAAAAATCTTTAAGAATTATATACCAAGACTACAAAAACTGTAATGTTCCCATTATTACTGGGAATTATGTTTATAAAACAATTATGTAGCAATTAATCTTTCAAAAATGTAAAAGGAAATGGTAATTTTCATGATATGACATCAACTTTCAATATAGGTTACAGGTACACACTGGTATCTCAGGTGTTAAAGTGTACAGCTGTGGTATAGTGCAGTGCAGTCTCCATAAAGCCCAACGACCTGGCTTCCAAACTGATCTTCCAGTACAGAATTATTTTTAATATAATCACTTGGTACAACTCTGTTTAAAACCTATCTTCTTGGAAGAGAATGAAAATGTGTATGTATTTACGCAATTACACACACTATGTTGACATAAGGAGTTTTGTTTTGCTTTTTAGCACCCTATTTTTTATTTAGTTGTTCACACAGGCTGTTGCCCCTGGCTGTGGGTCCTGAACTTGGGACCTTAGGATGTAGGTGGGACTGCTCCCAGGGTGTCCTAGACCACTAGACCACCAGGGCGTACCCTGATATGTTTTTATTGTTTATTATCTTGAATAGATACCTATCTCTGAACAAATAAATCTTAATGACTTCAACTTAGGCCAGCAAAAGTTTCTCCATTCCAAAAGTTTTCAGAGTTATCGTATAAACAGGTGTGGACAGAGGAAGGAAATGTCCAGCCAACAAAATAAAGTATGAATTCATATGAATAACATTCAGACCCATCACAATTGACTCCTATCATTCTACTTTAGTGGCTCTTCTCTCATTCCCTATCATGAATTCTATGCACATCAGTTTCTTCTGTTAGAACATATCCCTCCTTTTTTCCAACAATGGTAACTAATGTGTGGGCACTGGCACCCAGATATGAAATCAAATCCAAGTTCTGCCAGCGTGGCCTTTGGGAAAGTCATGAATTCTTTGAGTTTCAACTTCCTCATCTTGTAAAATGAGGAATATAAACAAATCTACCTTTTGATTTAATGTGACGATCAAAATTAATGCCTGGAAAGCCCCCAGCAGGTTGCTGAAATATAGTAAGCATGCAGTATAATGCTATTCTTCCCTGGCTCTGCCTCTGAACATGTTATTTGTTCTACCTATTATTCTGTCCCCCTCTCCCCACTTGGGAAATACTTACCAGTTAAGACCCAGGGTTTAATATCATTTCTCTTATATAAACCAACACTCACAGACTATGTAATCAATGGTTTCCTTTTCTGAACTAGTTAGCTAGTTCTTTTTACACCAAATTTTAAGTATCTATTACCTGCTATGCACTGACTTTGTCTCCCCAAAATTCCTACGTTAACATTCTAGCTTGAGAATGATTAGGTCATGAGGATAGAGCACTCATTAACATGATTAGATGAAAGACGCCAGAAAATGCTCACTCCTCCTACCATGCGAGAACACAAAATAAACCAGGATACAGGCTCTCATTAGACATCAAATTTATTGCCACCTTCATCTTGGATTTCTCATTCTCCAGAATTATGAGAAATAGATTTATATTACTTATAAGCCAATCAGTCTATGGTATTCTGTCATAGTAGCTTAAACTAACACATAATTCTCCCTTAGAAAATGAAAGTTCCTTAAAGCTAAATGAGTATGTAATTCAACTTTTTATTAGCTGGCACTACGCCTCAGTACATAGGAGACAGTCAAAAGTTTCTGAGCAGACAACTAAAAATGAATATAACAAATATGCTGTAGCATCCAAAGAAGAGGAGTGACAAGAGCAAATTCTTCAGAGATCTAACAGGATGTAAACAGAAAAGAAGCTCTAATATATGCAATAGCCAAGAGCTAGAAATAACCTGCTCATGGACATGGACTGATGATTAGATAAAGATGAAGTATATATACACAATAGAATACTCAGCTATTAAATAAAAAAAAAAAGAAATCCTGCCATTTGCAACAGTGTAGATGGATCTAAAAGTTATTATGCCTAATAAGTCAGAAAGAGACAAATACCATGATTTCACTCATATGCAGTATATAAGAAACCAAACAAATAAGCTAAATAAAAGAAAAATAAACTTTATAGATTCCAAGTCCAAATTGATAGCTACCAAAAGGGATGGTAGGGGTGGGCAAGTAGGATAAAAGGGACTAATTATATGACAAAGGATAGAAGTGGAGTTAGCAGTCAACTTAACGTAGGACATACAGATGCTGATTTATAAGGATGCACAACTGAAATTTATATGTGTAATGAAATATTACTTTAATAAAAAGCTATTTTAAAAAAAAGCTAATACATTTGCCAATTAGGAAGTCACAGCAAACTTGGAGAGATCAAATTCAATATAGTAGGAACTAAGCAGTGAAACGGGAGTCAGCAGGTGAAAACAAAGCCTTTAAAGAGAGCAAAAGGAAAGAAATTAAGTTGAAGGAGAGACAGAATTAATGGAGACTAATTATTTAATAAAGAAGAAATAAAATAAACAAATTCTGAATAGAAAGGTGACAGTCCTGGAAGGGAAATATTGTTACAAATCAGGTAGACCTAAGAGTTAAGACTGAAATATAACTTAAATTTTGAGATAAAAATAGCCTAGGAAAAACTGTTAATAATTTTGTATAATAAACTAGGTGATCTCCAATGGCTTTTCCAGCTGAAAACATTTAGTTATAATTATAATTTTCTAATACCAATAAAATATCTCTCATATCCATCCATTACTTTCCTTTTCTACTGCCAAAGCCCTTGCAATTACTATTAGTATACAGTACTCTTAAATGAGTATTTTTCACTTGTAATCACTGTCTGGTCCCTAGCCTTCTCATTACTTGGACTGATATTCCCAAATCACTATTTTATATATTTTGGAGACTTGAATGTGGGTGTGTAGATAAATACATGCATGTGTATGGGCATATACATAAACACTAACATCTGTTTACAAAATTTTATTTGTTCCAATACAACTGGTATGTCTGGGGACAAGCTGAATAACACAAATTTCACATTTGCTTATAACCAATTGCAAGAAATAATGGTAAAGCATAGAAAATGCACCCAGTCATTTAGAAATACACAAAATGAGCACACCTCAAATATATGCCCAGTAACTCTGCTCCCTGAATGCACTGAACCACATTAATTCACATCTAGTGTTAAATTTCAGTCTAATTTGATAATCCTTTCTCCACCACTTCACAGCTCACAAGCTACAATCCTGTGACACTTATATAGTAGACTTCAAGTCTTTTTCAAGGTAAAGTGTCAAAGTTATGATAGTACAGTCGTCCCTCGCTACATCGCGGTTTCACTGCATGGTGGGTTTTAAAGAATATATATATATATATATATATATATGTATATATAAAATTCTGTCTCGCGGGATTCTGCGGTACACGTCTACTTCACTAGCGAGTACCCACATAGAATTTGATATGTTGTTAAAATTATGTAGGTTTAAGAGTGTAGAAAGTGTTTATAAGAGTGTGGGAAAGGTTAATAAGAGTGTGGGAAGGGTTTATAGGACAGTAGGAAGGGTTTATAAAGCCTTAAAATACATATAAATAATAAAACTATAACGCCACTACTTTGCGGATTTTCACCTACCGCGGGGGTCTCTGGAACGTTAACTCCCGCGATTGGTGAGGGATGACTGTATTTGTATATTTCTTAACCACTTAACATACAAGATTGTGATAATCTTTATTAGGTTTCTATGTTTTCATATGTCCTGACAAAGTTTCGGAATGTGCCCCTAACTCCATTTTGCATGTTTTATAATCTTTACTGTATGATTAAGTATACCATGATGAACTTGGGAATTTGTATATTGAGTTATTGCTTACACAAATGTGTAATTACCATAGCTCTGATCATAATTTCCCACCAAAATCAGACTATATAAGAGGTTTAAAAAAAAAAAAACCCTCAATGAGCATTCTTCACAATTGCAAGGGCCTAGAAATGAAGATGGTAGCTTTTATGAGACATTTTACCACAAGAAAATCTACTGCTATTTTTGAATATCATAAAAATGACAAATTAAAGACAGAAATTTATACTGAATTTTTTCCAAAGATGCAAAAAAAAAAAAAAAAAGAAAGAAAGAAATAACAGGTGATAATTTTCTCTATCTTATATTTCCACAAGGGAAGCACAATAAACACACTTTGAAAAAAAAAAATACTAGTATGTCCTGGTGACTAGTGATTTAAATCACTGAGCATAGTCCACATACATTCCAAGGTCCTTGGTTCAAGACCTGAGGCCAGGACCAGAGAGAATAACCAAGACAAACAACTAAATAAAATTAGTAAATGCTTTCTCTTCACCTCTCTCACTTCTTCCTGCCTACTTTGCTTTTATTCCTGCCTGTACATTTCCTTCAAAAAAAAAAAAAAAAAAAAAGTAAATAATAACTATTACTTTTAGCAACAGAAAAAAATTAAGATTATAAAAACTTAGTTTGGGTCAACTTTTGCTTGCTTTGAATTTCCAAGTTGCTCAAATTGTCTCTGCTAAAACAAATACCTACAAAGTTGTTAATCAGAAGGAAAATTTGAGAATGTTTAACATCCCAGTAACAAATTTCGATTAGACAGCAACAACCAGTTATAAATGTAATCTAGACTATAACTATAATTTAACATTTAGTCATTATTATAGCATATCTCAACACTTGACTTGATTTATATAATAACCCATTTAAATCATCAGTATCAATTGCACTTGACCTGTAAAGTAGTACAGGGTATTCAAATCTGATCTTCTCAAAACCAGTATGTACAAGAATCACTCAACAACAAGTTAAAATATAATTTCAGGTAGCCCCTTCTACCTCACTCCCTTACGCCCCCCACTGAGGGGAATCCCAGAAGTCTAGATTTTTAAATAAACAATACAGGTGGTTCTGGTACAGGTGGCCCTCTCCTCCCACCCACTCTCACCTAAGAAGATCTATTAGGACAATTTCAAGTAACATGACTAACGCTGTTGTAAATGGTCTAAAACTATTTTACTGTAAATAAAAGCTCTCAAATGTTTAAATGGGAGAGCTTTCTGTAAGATATAAAAAGTAAAAACTTTTAAACTGAAAATATTTTATTCAATTAAATTAAGTATCTCATACTAAATTCCAATACAAATGATATCAGGTATCCAACTGAGGAGATTCTACCCTAATTTCACTTTCTCCATGAAATTCAGAAAAAGCTGGTATTAATAGCATCCCATGTTTTGAATACTGTTCTACTTTACTGAATAGGGAGCTAAAACTTAGGTACCACAGGGTCTAGAAACATAATGAAAAAATAAACACTATGAAAGTGCTTATGAGCTAACTTTGTGAATATGTTAAAAGTCACTGAGATGCACACTTTTAAAGAGTGAATTTTTATGGTATATGAATTATCTCAATTTCTAAAAAGAGCACTTAGAAAACGTCAAACTCTAGTATTTGTCAGTAATTTAGAACTTAAGTATTATATCATCATTACTATTAAATACCATTATTTTCCAACTTTACATCAAAGATGGTAATAAAAAGTAGAAATAATAAAGAGCATAAATAAGGCCACTGGCTTGATGACTTTAAATAACAATTGTAATGCCATTATCTATGTATTTATTTTTCCAATAAAGTCCCAATTTTATGTAAGGATATTTTCAAATTCTATAGTAATACATTAGCATCTTATTACTAAAGTAGTCTTATTTGCTAAACCAGGCATACAGCATGTAATACACTGATATATAGAAAGATAGTTAAACAACAGACTGTGCAAGCAGGCTATCTCTACTCAGTTTCTTACCACATATATAATTTCAGGCAAGTCACCATCTCTGCCCCCATTTTTCCAGAGTTATGATAATTAAATGTACCAATATATTTAAACTGCTCAGAACAATGCCTGACGTTTAATGAGAATACCATGTCATCTACTTTAATTATAAAATCATTTTTATGAAAAAAAATCTCAGTTTAGATAACTCATTACAAATCCTAATAATGTTAAATTTTCCATTTATCAAACACTTAAGAAAATTGAACTTAATAGCCTATTAGGCAGCTTCAGTGTTTATGCTGCATCTACCCTATTCACAAGTCCAGTTTTCTCTAACGCTGAATCATTGTTAGTTCCTCTCCTGACTCATCACATAGAAAGGTAGACAGTCTGGAATATAATAGGCATACCAAAAGACATTTCCTAATCTACCTGGATTTATAAGATTTACTAAGTGAAACTTGCCCTACATAATGTCTGCTAAATCAGTTGAAAAATTAAGACTTAAATTGTGTTCCCTTAAGTGTTTGCTATATATTAAATGTTCCTTCAAGCTATGAAGTAGGTGTTAGAACGTTCCCTTCACAGAAAAACAATGATTTAAGTAAAATCAAAAATCTAGATTATCTGACTAGTAAGCAAAATAAATTTGTATTTTGCAGATGGTCTAGTGTTCAAAATGTTGCCAGGTTAAATTAGATAAATAATAAATTAGAAAGTCAGAAGCAATTTCAGAGACTACATATTTGACTTTAATTTCTATTCAATTCCATACTTTCATTGTTTTCCCCATTCAGAGGTTTGAATCACTTAAGATAATCTCTAATAAAAAGCTATAGAAAAAAAATCTAGGGCAGTAAAGTTAAATAATGAAAGGATGGTAATACTTTACAATTTCTCTTTTTCCAGAGGAGTGCACATGCACGTGCACCCACACACACACACATTTAAAATATTGTTCTACCAGTTATTCACTTTCCAAGTAATCTCAAGTAACAGATTTTCTAGGCCTCCATTTTCTCCTCTGGAAATGGGGATAAAAAGATTAACTATATACCACACCTAGGGTAATGGTGAGTGCTAACTAAAATAGCAAAAGATAAAGGAATTTACCAAACAACTTTGAAAGAATGAGTTTCAATCAATGTGTTAACTTTTACATTTAAATCAAATTTGACCTCTAACTACTCAGAGATGGAACTGTCAATCCATTAATGCAAACCTACTAAATGGCTGCAACTTCACACTCTGACAAGAGGTATAAAGTGTAGAAAGTCTTTCTCGACTATCCCCATCTCCTCCTTGAATTAGGTTCCCTGCTCAGGAAATAGAATGGATTTATCACATTTCCTTTTATTACCTGAGAACCCCTTGAGGACAAGACATACGTATTTTATCATTTCTGTATCCCCAAGACTGAAGCTGAACAGTTCTAAACCCTAATACACATTTTAATTACATGGAAAACTTATCAAAATATTAATGCCTGGGGCACGCCCTGGTAGATCAGCAGTTAAATCAATCACCTCCAAGGGAGCAAATCACATACCACCGAGTTTGAGTCCTAGGTCTGGGGGGAAACAATCTGTGTGAACAACTAAATAAAAATAAAATAAAAATGCTTCCTCTTCAATTCTCTTCCTGCCTGCCACCTACTCGCTTTTTTTCCTGTCTGAACCTTTCCTTTATAGTAAAAATAAAAAATGAAAATTAATGCCTGGGATCTATCTCAGACCCATTAAATCATAAGGGGGTCAGGGAGGGAAAGAACACGTAATCAGCATGGGTAAGCATTTTAAGATCCTCACATAATATTAATGTCCTACCGCAGTTAAAAACCACTGCACCCTAACGTTTAATAAACCATACAAAAACCAGTAATGTATACATGTATTGTGAACGTATATATAACTATATACGTAAAGAAATGTCTCAATTCAAGATCTTCCCTTTAAACATACACTATAACTAATAAATTAAGTTACACACTGTTAAATTTTTATATTGTTAACGCACTACTCCAAATTTTTCATGTAATTATGCCTTATCCTTCTTCTTAGATTACAGTCCTACTCCTTGACACTACACACTGTCTTTATTCTTCATAATGCTTACCACAGTGCAGTAAGCAGACATCAAGAAACATCTGACTGATGTAGTAAAATATATAAAAATTAGTGGTAGGAAGTATGTCACATGCAAATTATCTAATTTGGATTATTACCAGAAAAAGAAGAGGGGAAAAAAAGTAAAAATTTAGAAAAAAGCTTTGTTTAAAAGTTTCTAAGTTATTAAACAAGAACTAAAATTGATCTCACTAAAGAGCAGTATATATATGCACTTTACATTAGTCATCACATGCCCATCATTTTTTGACCTGTTTCCCTGCTTTTAAAATTATCTTCTCACTGCTCTTGCTATCTTTAGCTGCTGTCAGGTACCTTTCCAACCATTTTACAATACTTTTTGGTCAGTAAAATAAGTTAATACAAGTCACAATGACTGTGTTACACTGATGCTTACTAACTACTCCTTGAAGGAACTTAATATTTATCAATCACTAAAACAGGCTTTTTGTATACAAGTTACAATCTGCTAAAAACAACTTTGGTTGGGAATACAGTCTGAATATTTATATGAACAAATCTACTTTTGAATATTGACATATTGGTAATTCTCTGCTTTTCAATATTCTTAAGCCTAACTTTTACAAAATATAAGATTTTTTAAAAAAGGAATGCTAAGAAACTCCTCAAACTGGCGCTCTCAATGTTGAAATTAACAAAAACATATGGCCCACAATTCTAAAAAAGCAATCTAAATCTATGCAAATCATTTGCTACCTTTAAAGTTTTTGTCATATAATTTACTATTAAAACAATCTGAAAGACTTAGGTTGTATTTTAAAAAATGACAATATGGGGACACTCAAGAAGTATGCCTGGCTCACTAGCACGTTGGGATCTACAGTCATGGAACAGAGCCACAGTTTCCACTGAAAAGAAAGCAGTTCACAGTTCCCAATTCAATAAAAAAAAGTTCAAATTCCAGACAAAAAATGGTGCCCTGGGTTGTTTGTTTTTAAAGAAGATTAAATTTAGGAGTTGCCAACACCCAAACGAAAAACATTCCAGAGTATTAGACTCAATTATAGTGGGGAGTCATCTACATTCTCAGCAATGTTTCCTTACCCAAAGCAGGAGTACTAACAAAGGATGTTTCTTTGGATACATCACAAGATACATCATACTTACTTCCCCTAGTCAACATTACCCTTGCTTAAAAAAAAAAAAGGTACTTGAGAAATAACAAATTTAGCACAAACAGCCAGACAGAAAAATGATGTTTAACATCTGCCAAGATATTTCCCAAAATAAGACCCCTGTCAGTGAACAATGAGTAAAAGACTGAAAATGACAAACTATTTTATTTGGACCATTAGCTACTTTTAAAAATAAAGTTGAGGAATGCAGTTTTTCCAAAGCCTTGTCTCTTCAGTTTCCCCTTAATCTTCATTTTTTAACTTCTTAAAAAACCCTAGAAATTTGATTACCACTCTTATGAATTCCTTTTAAAGCAATTTAATGAATAGCAGATCTTTTGTGCAAGTAGCAAACCACAGAGGACAGTTTTGCTGGCTGATAAAAATCTCTGAAGCACTCATATAAAAATATACCCTTCAAAGACAAACTGATATTCCAAGTATGAAAAATACGGTTAAGACTTAAAAATCTGCATATATTTAATATACTCTAATTCTTTGAAGTGCTCTTACTCATACAATAAGGAAGAGTCAGTATATACTTACTAAACTAATGTTTGCGTTTTATGTTTTGTTTTCTTCTCCCACCCCAACCTCGGGTCTCGAACCCAGGCCCAAGGTTTTTATAGCCTATGCCTTAGCTACCTGAGGTAAAAGGAGACAGAAGGCTTCTTATTAATTATTTATTTACTGGGTGTCAAAGCTCAGTAATTTAGAACAGGAGTCTTAAAAAAATAATAATAAAGTAAAAAATAAAGCGCCAATGAGAAAGAGATTCAATTAGTCTGGGTGAAACAAAGTTGTTGAATCACTTCCCAAAATCGGTGAGCTACTATTAAAGTAACCAAAACGTGTTCAGGTTTGTTTTGTTCAGAGTAAAGAGAGGAGAGGTTATTCACTAAGTAAAATGTTTCGCCAGTAACCCCACTGGGAAGATAACTGCTGCCTGCAGATGTTTTGAGACTGCTCAAAAATACGAAAAAAAAGAGAAAAGAAAAGAAACCCAACCATACCACAAATGTTTTCCAGAATACACAGAGCCAAGTACTTAAATACTATAAGAAATGGTCTTAGCAAAAAGATTTATGTGTTGCTACGGCGTTCCTATAGTCCCTAACATCACTCAGGAAAAAAAAAAAAAAACTGTGTGTACTATTTCCAAACGTTGACTTACAGATGAAATAGTACATAAACCCAATATACTTATTTGGATATACTCATTTTGGTTTTGAAGATAAAGTTCAGTACTAAGAACACCTTTTCTTTACAGGTGCTATTAAAAACTGTGAAGAGAGGAGATAAACAATCGGATAACTCGAGATTACCACGTGGGAAACTAGTCTAACCTTATCACTATTTATCAATTTTTCTAACTGATCAAGCAGAAACTAACACGTCTAGGTGGGCAAGATCTAGGTCACACGTAGTCTTTCCAGCACCGTAAAAAAGGACCGACCCTACATCTAAGGATTTAGCCAGGAAACCTGAAAAACACGTGTCCAGGTTTGGGAACTTCCCAGGAAGGATTTGTTCAGAGTAAAGCTCCATCACCCTCTGCCTGCCTACCTCGGTGAAAAGCTAATTAGTCCGAGCTACAGGGGGAGCTCCCAGGAGAAAGATCCGGAAACGGCAGCCCCCAGGGTCGGGCCGCGGCCCCGCCACTCACCTCTGTGGCGGGGATGTTGACCACGCCGGTGGACCGCCGCTTCTCCCGGAGCTTCCTCTTCTCGATCTGCCCCTTGCCTTTCCTGGCGCTGGGGCCGGAGCTCTTGCCCTTCTCCGCGGCGCCATCCCGCTCCTCCTCGTCGCCTCCGGCCGGCGGTGCCCCCGAGGCGGCCGCGGCAGCAGCGGCTGCGGCAGGGGGTTCATCCTCCGGCCGCCGCGAGCCGGGGGCGGCCCGGGCCAGCGCGGCTGGGCCCCCGGGGCAGTGCACGCCCCCGGAGCCGGGGGCGGCAGGTGCGGCCGCGCCGCCCGGGACGTTGTTGTTGAGCTCGTTGGCGGCCGCGGCAACCGAGCTGGCCAACGACCCCATCGGGGGCTTCCCGGGCGTGTCGCTGCCGCCGCTGCCGCCGCCGGCACCCGGGGCGGCAGGACCCGGGGGGTTCTGCTTGGCGCGCATCTTCTCGCGCTTCGCCTTCCACTCCTCCAGGAAGTCTGTGGTGCTGCCGCTGCTGGTCCGGTAGCCACCGGTCGCCATATTCCCAGCGGGACTGATCAAGCTGTCGCCTCGGGCCGCCCACCCCCGCTCCAGCCGCCACCGCCCCTTCTTGCCCGCCGCCGGGAGGAGGCGAGCGAACGACCCCCGGACGCGGGGGCGGCCGCCGCTACCCCAGTGGCCGGCCGGTCTGAGGGGAAACACAAAAGGGGGCGGAGAAGGAACGCGTAAGGACCTCACCCGGCCCGAGGGTCAGCCCCGCGGCCGCGCCCCAGCAGTCCCCGCACCAGAGCGCGCCCACTTGTCCCGCCGGCGAGTGGCTACCGCGTCCCCACCCAGCAAAGTTTCTCAGACGCACCTACACGGCGCTCCCGGACGATCACCGCCCCTCGAGGGGAGGAGAGAGGGACTGCCCCACCCCCGGCCCGCTCGCCCCATCCCCGGTAGGGTCCGCGCCAGTGGCGGTCGGGGCACCAGGACCAGACCCCGCCACCTGTCGGCCCGTCGCAACGGCTACTCCTCGCTCCGGCCAGCGCCGGACCGGGGACCACCCTACCGACACCCCCATTCCCGAGGCGAGGCGCGGAGCCCCTAACCGGCTTGCGAAGTAGGAGGAACGCGCAGACACCAGCTGTCCCGCCGACTTGGGGCGGGACGGGTGCGCGCGGGGAGCGCCGGCAGCCCCTTACCTGGGAAGTTTGGGGAGACTAGGAGTGGGTGCCTAGGTGAGCCGAAGCGGCCGCGTGGAAATAGCCGTGGCAACCTCGCCGGCCGGAGCTCACCGCTCTCCCGGAGTTGAAGGAGGGAAAGACGGAGGGAGGGAGCGAGGGGCGGGAGGGGAGCCGAGCGGCGCCGAAGCGCGGGCGGAAAAGGCCGAGACGGCGCGCGGAGGGTGCGGCCCGCGAGGGGGCTGTCTCGCCCGCCGACGCCCCGCCCCCGGCGCTCAGGTGCGCGGCGCCGCGTCCTACGGGCCCCTGCCCCCAGCCCTGCGCCGGCGACTCGGGCTGCACATTCCTGGGCTCGCTGACTTGCGGTGTTCGGTGTCTCAGCTATTCTGACTGCCGGGCGGGAACGGTCTACATGCCCTGCTCTCCGCTCCTCTTCTCCGCCTCTCCCCTCACCCACTACCCTTCCTTGTATGTACAAGACAAATTCTTCGAGCGAAAAATCTCGAATGCTCTTACTGAGGGGGGAAGGTGCAATCAACTTGTGATGAGTCAGGGCCTGACTAGCCAGGATGGGGAAATACTCCCTTTTCCCTCGTCACTGTCCTTCCTCCTCCCCGCCCCCACAATGTTCCTGGGTGACCGGCAGGAGACTAGAAAGGACTGAAATAAACCCTGCACCCACTTTCTAAGAAAAGTCTATGATCTGGTAAAAAGCGTCGGTGGAAAGTTGGGGCTTAAAATGTCCCCTAATTATCAAGGATTTACTATTAGACTTACAGTAGAAAATTAAACTCATTTTGACAGTGTATTGCTGATTCTAATCCTATTTGGGTTTTCCTCTTTACCTTGTCCATCTCCGCTTTAAGATCTTTCCTATTTGTCCACCCTTAACTCACCACAGGGTAATCTTATCCTCAGAGGCAAGTCATCTGAGTCAAGCCTAGGTGGGCTACCACAGGCCTAGGTGGGCTACCTGAGGACACTGAGCTCACTAGAGCCAAGTAACACCAGGGCAGCACATCATTGTGGCAGGGTCCAAATGTCAGGTCACCTTTTTGTAAAAAGTAGGTGAGCCTGAGTCACAGTTTTACCTAACAGAAATCTTTCTTCCTATTTAATATTCCTATTTTGCCCAGGTGGCACATGGTGGGTGGCTATCAGTGGGTGCCTGCGACAGGAATGTTAACAGGAGAAAGTGAATCACATGCTATTTATTTCTCACCAGAAAAGTCACACAGTTCTGGTCTTTGGCTATTTGTGTAAAAACTCTGAGAACTGGGAGAGAGTTCTGGAAAAATCTTTAGGAAATGAAAGGTCTTCCTTAGGAATCAGTTTAAAAGACTGAGCCTAACTGTAATAACTTGGATACCACATGAAATTCCTCAAGGACAGATTCATTATTTTGTTTTCTGAATTTTAAGGGAGAAGAGTTGAACATTAAACAGATTCATATTAATATACTGTTAACTTATCAAAGGATTGCCTCTTGGATGGGCTGCAGGATATAACAGAAAGAGATTCAGACATATCTTTTAAGTAGTTAAGAGATTTTAGAAGTTTCGATTCTCTAAAACATAGTTTTCTTTCCTATAAAATCAGCATTCATGACAAATGACTTTAAATGTTATAAGGAATTGACCATGTGGTTGCTCAAAGAAGACACTTAGTAAATAAAGTGCTTTTTTGTGAATAGTCCAGCAAATAGCCCCAGGTCTCTAAGAAATGAGGGGAAGGTGGAGAGGCAAGCAAAAAAATAATAAGGTACTGAATGCCCACTATTAACTTGAAAACTATTGACTCTGAATGATCTAGGGTAACACAGCACGTAAATTAATCACTACTTCTCTTAGGCCAATTCTCTTAGCATTAGTAGGCTCTAAGTCAGCAATGTTAGCTACTACTAACTTGTGTGGCTTTGGGCAAGTTGCTTAATATTTGTGCCTCTGTTTACTTACATATAAAATGGGGATAATAATACTTCCTACATTGTGAGAGTGTTGTGAAAATGCCTGAGATCCGGAGATAAAAGGTAGTTCATGAGTACCAGAGTAATTATTAGTCTGTAAAGTGCCCTAGGAACCACAGATGAAAGAGATTATTGAGGTACAAAGCACTGTGTATTATTATTGTTATCATTTATTATACCTTTTGTCTTTACCTTACTGGTCTCAGTATTCTCAAAGATTTCACAGCCAGACAACTTCCAACATATTTAGCTGAGTAGGTCCCAAAATTGCAAAATGTTAACCATCAATCTTTCTGTTTATCATTCTGATTAAATAATCCTTAGAGATTCAGAGCTTAATTTCTCAACCACAGCACTACTGACATTTGAGACTGGATAATTCTTTGTTGGGGAGGTTGTCATGTCCACTGTAGGATGTTTAGCACCTTGCTTGGATTATATTAGATAACCATTATCTGACACCCCTCCCTTCAAAAAGCGACTTTGTCAAATGTTCCCCTTGGGGTATGGGGTGGGGGTGGGTATAATCTCCAGGAGAGAACCTCTGAGCTAATGTAGAATAACAAATTTTGGTGACCCACTTAACTTTAATAATAAAGGGAAATGTGATAATGCTAATAAAACAAATACATTCATTTTAATGTCACAGTGAAACTTATTCTAAATGTTAAATCTTACTTTATGTCTTCTAGGCAGTTGATTAGCCGTGATGTGAAATAACCAGTTTGTGTGTGTTTAAATAATTATAGATTATTGGGAATAGTTTTTGGCCTTCAATGCAAATATTTATAGAGCATATGCAATTCACCCCTTAAAATCAAAATAATACACATACATAGTTTTAACTACTTTACTTCTACAAGGATTATAATAAAAAACAGCAACCCCCCATACCTACCTTTTCCACTCCCAGAACTTGAAACTCTTAACTATCTCTGTTAATATACCTTTTCAGATTTCTTCTTATCCTTTATGATATTTTACCTCTATTTTTCCATTTTCAGACAACTTCTGTTGACTTCCTGACCTAGAAGAAAATTCAGTTCTCATACTCCTAAACTCCCACCATATTTATGTCATGATTTTTATTGAACAAACATACGATATCTAGTGTTACTTCTAGACAAACAATGTTTACAGTGTTACTTCTAGACTAATACTGTTCACGGCTGAGCCATGTACTGTACTATGATTATACTGATTTGTTTTTAACAACTGTTTTTCTTCTTAAACAACTCTTTCTGTTTCCTACAATTAAAACTTGCCTTTTTATTTTTTTGTCATTGGATTATTTTTCTATATACCAGTCACAAATTTACACCCAAGCTTTCCTTCTCACAATGTAGTTAATCACTTCGGGTAATCTATTAACTATAGTTCTCTTTTTTATCACTTCTGAAACCCTCTATCCCTTGCTCCAGTTTGAACTGATTTTAAGGTTCATTACCCTATTGTTATCCTTGGATTATATTTCCCTGACAACCTTGAAATAATTTCCTATGAAGACTCCTTGTTTCCTGAATTCCATATTGTCCTCCCTCTTATCTCCCCTCTCATTTTAGTGAAATGTTGATCTTATAGGATTTTCCCAATAAATGCTTAGTCTCTTCTCTCCTAGTTTCCACCTATTTGGCATATTTCTACTTTCAGTGCAATTTCCTCCACCCTAAATATCAACCTGTTTATTTAATTTTCTGTTTCTGCCACTGTTTTTTCTAAGATTTATTTCTTATTCTCTAAATGTTTTTTTGTCCACAGTCTCCTGTTATTATGTCATCTATTCATTATCTTTTTTCCCTAAAGACATTCCTTTAGCTTTTCTTCTGCTTGTCTTATTCTGTATCTCTTACCTATATTATCTTTTCTTTTTGTTTTAATCTTCCTTTTTCATGGTAGAGGATTTCCTCATCGATCTGCTATTCATTCATATTTAAGACTGAAGTATTGCCAAGCTAATTAGATGTCCTTCTGTGAAAAGCTGATCTTGTGGACTGATGGTCCTCATTTAGAAGACTGGTATGTGTCAGATGTCAGCATCTATGGGGCTTGTCTCTTGACCCAGTCAGTTTCCCAGAGAGAAACTATTCTGCCTGTGTTGCCAGTTGTCATTTGTTTCATGTGCCAATAGGGGAAGGAGTCTGGGGAAGCCTTATTACTCATATGCAGGTTTCTCTCAAGCCCTCTGTTCAGTATGACAGGCATATTCAAGTTCAGTATATTTGTGATTCAATATCTGCAGTAAGTGAACTTCCAGTCCTCTGCCAGGATCAGCAGAGACAACCTCCTTCCCACCGGACCTTGCAGAGGGGACTTGAGAAGCTAATTGGTCCTTATGTAGATCTTCAACTAATCCTGATTTGCCCTTACCCTTTCCTCTCTGAAGTATATGCTGCTGTCTCCAATTTCTGAGCTTCAGGGATCTGGGGACAAAAGGATTACTTCTTATTGGCTTTGTCTCCATCTAGACAATGTTTATATACATCCCAAGGACACTGATTCACTCCCCTGGGACTGGGGGATGTTGGGGGTCAGAGTGGGACAACCAATATGAACTACTAAATAAATTAAAATACTTCTCCTCCCTCTGTCTTCCTGCCTGTCTACTTGCCTTCATTCCTGCCTGCACCTTTCCTTAAAAAAAAAATCTAATCTATGATGATAATCAGTGGAGACCTCTACGTCTTATTTTCCCTCTTACTGAATTAGATAAGCCCTTATTGATTGACACTATTAGAAACAGCTCTGAAATGCATTGTGTTTTCTGTATGCTATGTGTGAAGATGAAGCCTGTTACATTACATAACATTCCTATTTTTTTAATCTAGGGAGGAAATGTCTAACATTAATATTAAAAAGTTATATTTCTCTTTTGTTACATTTTTAAACCATAATAACATTATTTGTTCTACAGTTAGTAAGTTTTCCCTTTTCAGCTGACTGATGGGAAATTTTGGTCATATTTATGGCCTATCCAAGAAGGATCTAGGTTTTGTGGTGTCTGAAACATACAACTTAGGTGATCTTTTTAAAGACAAAAGAATAGGTTAGAAAATAGAATGAGCAAAATATCAAAATACTAGCAATTTTAACAAATTAAAAAATACCATAAATACCACAAAAGTCCAGAAAAACTACATACATTACTAATTCTCTGGCACATTTATATAGTAATACTAATAATACTGTATCTGTATTTTTGTTATTGATTCATAACATGATTTCATACACAAATGTACACATGTTAATATAGATTTGTATGACAAACACATGAACTCTGATAAATTCTATTTTGTTATCCCCATCAAAAAAGAAAATATACTGAGCATTTATAACTATAGAATATATCCCTGATGGAAGAGAATGTCTGTGTTGACAAAAATATCACTACAAACAGAATCTTCTGCATTTTTTTTTTTTAAACACATCTGATGATGGGAAGAATTTCCCACAGACTGGCTTTAATACCATCAAACTTGGCGCCCCCTACAAGAAGTAATCTCCTGTTGCTGTCCTCAACCAACTTCCCAGTTAATCTGACCTGCTAAAGACGTCAGTTCCTTTCCTGTTTATGTCAATTCTTAGTGATAACATGTGACATTCTACTCAATCTGGCATTTCAGATATTTGACTTCCACACTTCCAACAACTACTGCTTCTTTCTCCCTCTGTAGGCAGGCATTCCCACAGTTAGTCTCTTGATGTTGTCATCACCAGTCAATGTACCTCCAGAATCTTAGTTTAAACATCTTTTTTCCAACCACTACTTCCTACTCCTTCAACACACTTACTCTGAGAGCTGTACTTCAACCATTTCTTGATCTGTTGATCTACCAATTTTTCATTATCATTCCTTTTTGTCTTCTAACTTCCTTACTCAGCTTCATTCTTAGGGTTTATCATTATTAGCCTCCTTTGTACCGGTACCTGCTTAGCTAAATAAAGTTTATTAAAAGTGGTATGGCATGCTTCCTGAGCCTCCTTTGAGTACATGACCATAATCTAATTGGGCAGTCCATACTGTCTGGTAATCCTGCAATCTGAGTAAACTTGGTCTCTGTTGTAAAATGACTGGCGCACATCAATCCTTTAAATCGTCTCATCCTAATCTCACCCTCAAGTGATGAACTTGCCTTTGTACTTCATTAGCTAAAGTAGGACCCAACAGAATGGAGTGCCTCGTCTTTCTAAGACAGACTGATCATCTTTCCAACATCTGGACTACCCTCTGCGCTCTTACTTTTAGATGAAGGCAGTCCATAAAGGCAGTTCTGGGCTTGTCCTGGTAGCCTGGCAGATAAGGCCACTGGACATAGTCCACATACATCCCAAGGACCCAGGTTCAAGACCCAGGACTGGGGGTAGCATCCAAGATAACTAAATAAAATAACAAATATTTCTTCTTCCTCGCTCTTCCTGCCTACTTGCTAGCTTTCATTCCTGTCTGCGTCTTTCCTCTAAAAAAAAGAAAAGAAAAAGGGCAGTATGCCATCTGTGTCTTTCTCCTTCCAAAGGCTTTGCTCCTACAATCATATTCTCCTCTCATGCATAATCACTTTTTTCTCTATTAGATAATTTTTCCTTCAGCATACAAATGAACTCAACTAATCCCCTCTGTATTAGTTTTCTGTTTACTGCTGTAAATAGTTCCACATTTAAACAACACGACTCTATCATATGCGAGTTCTATAAGGTAGAAGTCTTTCGTGAGTCTCACTGGCCAAAAACCAGGGAGCCAGCAGAGCAGCATTCCTCTGGAAATTCTCAGGGAGAATTCGTGTCTGTGCCCTTTCCAGCCTCTGGAGACTCCTTACATTCCTTGGCCCTTGGTCCTCTTCCCCCATCTTCATAGCAAGCAGTGTCTCATTTCTCTGTGCCTTTTCCCCATGTCCCTATGATTTTTCTCTTCTACCTCCCTCTGCCACTTTCAGGGATCCGTGTGACTACTTTGGTACCACATGAATAATTTAGAATAATCTCTATTTTAAAGTCAGCTAATTAGTAACCTTAATTCTACCTTCAATCTTGAATAATCATTTGCCAAGTGATTTCATATATTCAAAGTTTCCAGGAATTAGGCCCTGGAACTCTTTGGGAGCCATTATTTGACTACTACACTTTGTTAAAGAATAAAAGTTCCCTTGACTCTGGTTATTGTCCTTTATCTCTGTTCATATTCACAGTCAAAATTCTTGGAAGAGTTGTCTTTACTTATCTTTATGTTCCAGTCTTGTGGGACTGAGCCATTAACCTGTGAAATCTATGCTAACTCCAGCTAGTTAGTGTTATGATTGAATTGCAAAACATCAGTTGGCATCCAGAAGGAGAAAATTGGTTTTGTATGGGACACACACACACACACACACACACACACACACACACACACACTTGATGTCAGATGTGCTGAGTGTAGAGAAGTACTGTGTTTCCCCTTTTACCCCATTAAGTTGAATATGCAATTTTCTGCCAATATAACAATTGTACTCTTAGGTGTTCAGCCTAGAGAATCTATGACATGTACACTGGGATATATGGACATAAATGTATTTTGTAGCATTGATTACAATAGTGCAAAAATGGAAAAACTAGGTGTAATTAGCTAGTAGATATATAAATTAGATATAATAAATATTTTATAGTTTCAACATTTATAGCATCTTAAACCATGATAAGTGTCAAATGGATATGTAAAGTGTGATAGCATTTATATACATTTCTAAAATGTACATTTTTCCTAAAATTATACACATTTCAAAAATATATATTTTGTCAAATATATACCTTTGTAATATAAGTATAAACATATCAAACACAGTTTTTTAATTACTTCTGAGGAAAGATGGAGGAAAAAGATACAGAAACATGATGTTGCTAGTAATTAGAATGCATTTTCTTCGAAAAGAAATCTAAAAAAGTGGCAAAATGTTAATATTTGTTAAATCTGTGTGTGTAGATAACTAGGTTTTTTATTATATTATTATTTATCCTTTTGTATGTTTGAAAAATTCTAGAAAATAATTTTTAAAGGAAAAAGCCCCACTTGTATAAGTCATTTCATAAGAAAAGTTTCGATTTGTAAAGGCTACAACTTTTACACACTCGGACTTGCCCAGCATTTCACGGTGCAACCTTAACATGTCCCTGTGTGTTTCCCAAGCAAAAGAAGGCACAGAACTGTAGAAGACTTAATGAAGCCATGTGCCCTGGAAATATCTCAAATGATTTAAGGCTTGAGGCAAAAGAAGAAAACTAGAGTCATGCCAATTTCAAAAGGTGCAATTCCCTTTCGTATCCTGCTCCTCATAGCTGGAAACAGGTCCCTAAGTTGATTCCTAAACCACTTTTAATAAGCATACAGCTGTATGAAAGTGCAGATGCCTCTCATTTTAACCAGCTCTTCGTTGTCATTCTTTATTTTCACACCAGTGCCGTTTAGGAATATTACACTTTTTCAGATCCCCTTTTGGAAAACTCGAAAAGCCACTGTCGCTTCCTAAATGGTAAAAATTTAAAAACTCAAGGAAAACTGTGTGGATGGCACTTTCTGGTTCTCTATCCCCAGAAGGAGCCCCTGAGAAATGCAGTAACTCACCTGTTCGGTGTTTATTGTAGTATTGTGTAAAAATGGAAAAAACTACTGATAATTAGCGAAGCGCATGTATAAATGGCAGGACAGTGGATCCAGGTGAGCCACTGGCTGAGGACACGCCTGGCATTGCCCTGGCTCATTGCTATCAGAATCAGCAGGAACCGGGCTATGACATGAGTCTCGGCTACATCTGTGAAAGTCATCACCTTTATCTGAATCTGGTCCTGACCTCAGCCTTTTCAAGAAATTTTGACTAGAAAACCGATCAATGCAGGAAGCTCTTCTTTATTGTAGACAGTCCACTGACTTTCCACAGAAGTACTTCATACATCAGCTGCATGTGTGCCCCAAAGAGAGACAAGGAGAGAAAGAAGTCTGCTCAGAACACCCTAATTGGGTAGAGTTCATTCATGGTTTCATTACATCCTAGATACTGTTTACCATGAGGCTAAGGTAAATTTTTTTATTCACAGTCCTACATAGAACATTATGGTTGCTGTTAAAAAAACAAAAACAAACCTCAATTCTTATAGCTCAGCCACAATTTAAGGCATCAAAAATGGGATGAAACAACAGTGTAAACTTCCCACTGTTCAGAATGGACTTTGTGTTCTCAAGCTGGGGAGTTAGTTTCTCTTGTCTCTTGTTAATCTACAATCTGAAATCTTCAATATCCCCCTACCCCGCCCCGAACACCATATAATTCTTTTAAATGATACTTATGCTCCGGTGATTTTAAAATTAAAACAAGAATGCATTATTCTTTCAGACACACCAAAAGCTTCCATAATAACTACCTCACCAAAAGTGGTCCATTGATTTCCATTGGTGATGATGAGACAATGAGTTCAACTCAGTCAGTCTTGATGTATGTTCTTTGACCTATATGAGCCAATGTTTTCAGTGCTTCTTGCCATGGAAACAAAACTGAAATCATGGTGCACCCCAGTGACTCAGCCCCTAAGGCACAGGCCATATAAAGCCCAAAGACCCAGTCCTGGGGCCAGGGGAAGGAAAAACAAAAAAAATAAATAAATAACTAAAAATCTAATGGAATTTACTGCTGAGCAAAGTTAAGGTTGCCTTTTATTTTACTGACATACTTGAACTTAATTCAAATTAGTAAAGAACATTTTGCATGATAATATTTACAGCAGTAATTTATTGCTTACTGTCAACTAGGCATTGTTTTAATTACTTCACATATAGTATCTAAGTTAACACTTAAATAGTCCTATTATGGGAGCACTAATATTATGCCCCATCACAGATCAGAGAACCATAGAGAGAGTTAGGTAACTTGCCCAGTATTACATAGCTAGTATTTCAGCATGTATCTATCAAATTCTAGCGTCCATCTTTTAGTTTAAAGGAATTAATTTACTTTTTTTTTTTTAATAACAGAAAGAAGAAGGAAAGCCAGGGAGGGAAGAAGAGAGGGAGGGAGAGAGGGAGGGAAAAGGAAGGCCAGCAGGAAGGAAGGAAGAAAGAAAGAAGCATCTTAATTTGTTTATTTTGGTTTTTCCCTGGTCCTGCTTCCCAACCCAGATCTCTGGGCTTTACATGGTCCGCACACTGCCTGAGCCATCAGGGCGTGCCCCAGGAATTAATTTTCAATGCAGTAAGATGAACTGAACATAAATAAGTTGTTTCCATATATACTTCTGTGAAAAGTTTGCTTTGATTTCATCAAACTTTCGGAATTTCAAAATCAGTGATTCTTAGGGCTAAGAACAAGTGGACTAGACCACATGTGAGCCTTGAAGAACCTCTCTTGGTATCATGTCTAGCATACTCAGGTGCTGTGTGTGTAAATATTTGTCAAGTGGGACACAGCCTGGGTGGCTGTCCTAATGTGGCCCTGGAAGTCAGCTGACAGTCTCCCAGGGAGAGGGAGGCTGAGGCTGCTCCGTGTGCGGGTGTTGATTGCTGCATATACCACCTCCAGCTTCGTTCTGCAGCCTTGCAGATTCAGAGCTCTGATCTCATCAGCAACTGAAGAGGCTGTTGCTCTCACAGTAATAGAGCCCATTGCCTGATGTCTGAGCGCCAAATGGCTCATTGATTTATAATTAAAAATATGAAGGTCAGAATACAGGCGTTAAAGTCATTGTTAACAGCCTGTATTCTCCAAGAAGGCAGAACTACATGCGTGTGAAAGCATAGCAGAAGTTTACTTGGTAAATATAGGAGATGAACAAGAGGGGTTAATTAGAGGAATCCAGTGTTTATTGGCCTCAGTATGAGGGCCTGAGACATTCATCTCCACAAATAAAGAGAGTCCTGCCAATTTGAACAGAACAGAATGGCTTTCCCCAAGACCTTTGCATTCCGACCCTTGTTTGCTAAGGAGCCTGCTAACTCTGCTACTGAAGGATACATTCTTTCTTTGCATATGCTAATGATTTTCATCTGGTATGGTCACATTTTATTAGACCTCTTTCATGTGAATTTGCAAAATTCATATTTTGACCTTTCTAAAGTTTAATTCTCCCAAGGCATTTTGTTGGTGAGCATTCTACTATCATGTTAGCACACCAATGACTAACATTTTGTAAGGTCACAGAACAGAGGTCTAGTCCCTTGATCTTCCATTTGAAATGGCTTTTAAAGTCCCTCTCTCTCTACACACACACACACACACACACACACACACACACACACACACACACACACACACACACACACACACAGCCCGGTGCTGATGTAGTACATATACATCCCTAGGTCCTTGGTTTAAGGCCTGGGAAACAACCAAGATGAACAACTGAAATAAAATAAATATAATGCTTCTTCCTCTCTCTTCTGGCATGCCTGTACCTTTCCTTTAGAAAAAAAAAAAAAGTCCATATATAAGCTACATTTAGAAAACAATTAAAGTCACTCACTCAATGAACCTACCATGCACCAGGCTTGCTCCATGCAAGTTTCTATTTAAGCAATGGAGTACAAAGATGAATGACTGCCCCTGTCTGCCAGGAATTTGCAGGTGTATGAATGTGTGTAAAAAAAAAACCAGACACATAAAAGAACATCTGTATAAAGAGACTTGTACACAAAATGATGGTATTCAGTTTTAAACTGAAGAACAAATTGCTGTAGGAAGCACAGAAAGAGCAAAGAGATGACTTCACCAAGAATGAGTAAGAGATTTTTAAGTAGACAAGAAAGGAAAGGGCATTCCAAAAGATGGAATCACTTAGGTGAAGGCGCAGAAATGCAAAGTACCTACAAGGAATTAAGGACAACAAGGGGAAGATGGGGGTGTGTGTAGAGACAAAGATGAGCTGGAGGGTACACAGGTATAGGGGAGGCATGAGGGCACGTGAGCTACTCAGAGTCCAAGGCATAAGCCCTTGTCCACCTCCCAGAACCGCCTTCCCTCTCGTTTCTGGAATGCTCTGCTCTCCATATTTGCCTTTTGTGCCTTTGGCTATTCATTCTCTGTCTCTTTCCAGCAGCTTTTGTTTTCCTCAATTCCTATTTTATTCAACAACTTAAAAAATGAGCAACATATCTTTGTGGCTCTGGTAGCTAAGGCACCCAAGAGGCAGATCATGTAAAGTCCCAGGATACCTGAAGCCGCGGGAAACACTAAACAACACAAAAAGCTTAGTGTTTAAATAATAGTGCATGTGTGTAGAACAATATTCAAAAGCTATAAGGACAAAGTGAAAAATCAAGATTCTCTTCTGCTTACGATGACCTGCTACATACCCTTCTAGAAATTCTCTGGCTAGGCAAGTGTATGTACATGTGTGTATATGCACATGTGTGTGTTTGAATGCATGTGCATATACACATGTATATGTATGTAAGTACATTTTTTAAAGAGGAAAGCAGACAGGAACAAAGGCAGGTAGGCAGCTGGAAGGAAGAAAGAGAGGAGGAAGCATTTCATTTATTTAGTTGTTCATTTTAGTTGTCTGCCCTGGTTCTGATGCAAACTCAGGTTCTTGGGTTGTATGTGGTCTGCTCCCCAGGTACAGGTTTAACATCTAAGCCACCATGGTGTGCCTTACATAATTTTTGAATACTACTACATCTTTTTTCATTTTAAAATATATTTTGAAGGTATTTCTATATTTACCCATTTTAATTCATTTATTTACAAGTATTTATTGAGTATCTAACATGTGTCATGCAATCTTAAGTGGTAAAGATATAGCAGTGAACAAAGTAAGCAGTATCTCTGCCTTAATGAAACATTTTTAGTTAAAGAAAAGTTACAGGCAGGAATAAAAGCAAGGAGGTGTGTAAACAGGAAGAGAGCGGAGGAAGAAGTATTTTATTTTATTTTAAAGGAGAGGTGAAGGCAACAATGAAGGCAAGTAGGTAGGCAGGAAGAGAGAGGAGGAGGAAGCATCTTTATTTAATTTTATTTAGTTTTTCACATGGTTTGCTTCTTCCTGAACCTGGGACTTGAACCTGGGGATATGTGGCTTGCTCCTTTGGAAGCGATTGACCTAACCAATACTTCACCAGGGTGTGCCAGAAGCATTTTATTTTTATGTAGTGGTTCATCTTGGTTGTTGCTCCCCACTCCCAATCCCAGTTCTTAAACCCAGGTCCTTGCAATGTATGTGGATTGCACCAGTCAGAGATGCTGACTTATCTGCTAGGCTACTCTTAAAGGAACTTATATTGTAGTTGAAGTGGTACAGAAAAATAAGCAATGGAATATATATATACATATATATATATATATATATTTATTTATTTATTTTTTATTTTTTTTTTTTTTCCCAGTCCTTTCAGCGATAGATGAGATTAACACAGTGTTAATACAGTGTATTGTCAAGATTTGTGATGTTTGCCTGTCTGGTGAATAAACCATGAAATCTTATTAGAAGCCTAATTTGTATTTTACTTTTTATGATTAAAGTTGAGTGTCTCTTCACATGTTTAAAGACAATTTTTATTTCTTATAAACTGTTAATATCCTTTTCAAAATTTTCTGTGAAAGTCGTATTTCATTTTGGATTTGTAACAACTTCTCAGTATAGACTTCACTTAGTAGCATATCCGGTAGTGCAGTAGTGGTTAGCTTCGCCACCTCTGATCAGGCATAGTCTACATACAGCCTGAAGACGACGGAGACATGACTCCACTGATTTTTCTAAGCATTACCCAGTTATCCTAAAACCATTTATAGACCAACATATTTTTCTCTATATTTCTAAATACCACTTTTTTCACATGCTAAATTCTAGTAAGAATTTGGGTCCAACGGGATTTTCTATCAAACTCATTTATTTGATTGTTCATTTATTCAACAATATTATATATGCTAGGTACTACTCTATACATGTATCAGTATCACATTATGAAATATTTTAGCTTATAAAATACGTTTCACTATCAGATAGAAACATGCATCCAATATTTCTTGGGTTTTTTTTTTTTTAGACTTCCCCTGACTGTTTTTATTTGTTTGTTTTCCATTCGAACTTTAGAATCAGCTTAGCACCCAACCCACACAATCTGGTGTTTTCTACACTAGTCCCAGAATAAATCATCTTGGTGTCTTTATTGGAATCACATTAAATTTAGACTAATTTAGGAAGAATTGACATTTTGTCATACTGAAATTTCCTGAACATAGCGTGATGTCATTTTATACATTTTTGTGTCTCTCAGTAGCTTTTTAGTTTTTGTCATGTAAATCTTTTATGCATCCATAAACATTTTTCAGTTTTTCACTTCTAAATGATTACATAAACATTGTTACATGAAGGTGTGCCCTGGTGGTGTTAAGTTCACTGAGGTAAAATCCACACAACCCAAGGACCAGTTTTCGTGACCTGGGTTTTGGAAAAACAACCAAGATGAAAAACTAAATAAAATAAAGTGCATCTTCCTGTTCTCTCTTCCTGCTGAGTTGGTTACTCATCTTTTTTCCTGTCTGTATCTTTCTTTAAAAAAAAAAACAAAACACAACATAACAACTTTAGTTTCAATATGTGAATTTTGAGTTCTCATTGTTTCTAACAGGTTTTCATCATTTAATTTTCTTGAGTTTCACATTATCATCATCATGACAAAATACTTTTCACTTTTTCCACGTTGTACGCATTTCTGTTATTTAATCACGTTGACTAAATCACAGTGGTGATAAAGAAGATCCTAAATTTATTTCTGATATTAATGAGAATGTTATGCTAATACAAGTCTCACTGACATAGCTAGAAGCAGACCTCTCCATTCAGGGATTATTAGTCATAAAAATCTAGGATGCTTGTTAGGATCAAACTTTCCAAAAGCGAAGAGGGTTATGCAAGGGTTCTTTCTAGTGATGGTGATTTTCATAAAGATGTTTGGAAAAATGAGGAAGACAGGATTGTGTGTGATTACTAGTTATTCTTTGTTTCATTCCTTTTTGCAATATCAACATAATGCTAACATTTTTAAACATACAAATTTGTCTGAAATTAATTTCCTCAAAAGTTACAGGCTATATACAGAGGCAAAATACACCCAGCAGAAATTTCATTGGCAGATACTTCAGTGTCTTCTGAAATTGCTTATGCTTGAATGGATGTACAGAGAAAAATAAAATTGCCAAACAAGAATAGGGAGTATGAGAGCCAAGTAACCTAGCAGTAAACCAAGTCATGAGTCTCTAATTAGCCAAAACTTGGTCTTAATTTAGAGACTATTTTTTTCTCAAACATATAAAAATGTTGCCCCTGCTTGTCTAACCTATCAATACTCAAGTTTTCCTGTCTAGAAAAATGACTGGAGATTGTGTAAAGACTTTCATCTTTATGCTCCACAGCGCCTTAAATATAGCATGTTGAAGATCTGTTGAAGGAGTGTATGTTGGGTAGTTAGTGCAGCCTGTATGGTTTTATATTAGCGATATATTGCAATGTCTGTTGAACAAAGGGAAGGCTTTAGTCACTCTGACATACTCATCAGCTTTAAAAATGATGACTGTAGATAGCCATATTACTATAAAAGTATGGATACTAACAACCAGATTTATACCGACTTTATCAATCATTATGGTTAAAACATACTCAGTTTTCTGCCTCTTAATTTTTTTTCCTTTTAAAACACCCAAAGGCGTTTGTAATTCTCTAAATCATTAGCAGCATGTATGTTTAAGTAAGGATGTTTCTAAAGTCCCACGTTGCTGACTCTAAGAGGTTTTACTCTGATTTTTTCAGGTTGCAGTGGTGAGAATAAAGAGTTGAGTCTGCTGAGTCAGAACCTGCATTTAAACACGTACTTCTCTACATGTGACAGATAAAACTATGACAATTTAATAGCCTGGAAAAGTTGTGTCAGTACAACTCCTTTAATTTAGTTCTCAAAACTATTTAAACGATCTGATTCTATTGTCACAATATAGTATCACTTTCCTCCAGGGGTTAATTTGCACCTCAGGTTTTTAGCTATTTTGTCACTAAGCAACTTGCAAGCATATTGAACACAATTTACAATAATAAATATATTTTACATTGTGATTATATGCATACAGGTATATATGCATAAGGTTTCTTCAGATAATTTTAAGCAGTCTAAGTGCTTTACATTCTGGTATTTTTTTTTTTTTTAAAGAGAGAAAGGAAGGAAGAAATGGAAGAAACTCATTTAAGGAAGGAAGGGAGGGAGGGAGGGAGAGAGAGAGGAAGGGGAGGAGGATGCACTTTCATTTGCTTATTTTTGGTTGTCCCTCCCCCACCTGTATGTGGCTGTTGAACACAGGTCCTTGGGCATTACGTGGTCTACACCCCAGCATAGGCATAGCACCTCAGTCACAAGGGCACACTGCACTCTGGTATTTTCTATTCATAATCTATCCTATCCTATTCTTCTCTGCTCATTTACAAAATTACTAGTTTTGATATGCTAAAATAATTTTATAACTCTGCAACCTGAAAAGTTATGCTATCATAGTGATACGCTATAAAATCTCTTAACTATACCGGCAGCAGCGGCTCCCAGTAAGCTATACAGGCTCATGAGGGTAATCAGTGTCGGCACAAGCTAAACTGTGATGTTTGGTAGGTGGAGTGTATTAAATGCATTTTCAGCTTAATATTTTCAATATAGGATGGATTTATTGATGACTTTTTCAGGATGTAACTGTATCGTAGGGAGATGAAGATCTGTATAAAAAGAACTTTATCATGTTCCGGAATTGAGTTGGTATGTAATTGTAAAATGAATAAACATTAATTGACTTTAGTACCTGAACTAAATGTCACTACTAGAGGCTCGTGCTCTCAATGCCTACCATCGTCACAGTTTTCTCTCAGCAAAATAGAGATCCTTGTACACAGATCTCCATGCTTTATAGTAAGATTCTAAGACCCTTACCTCAGCAGATGAGAGCAGAAATTGGTTCACAAAAGCTGTAAACAAATACCTATAGACTTACTTCTCACAAGTGTGGTTACAGACTAGTGGCATCAGTGTCACTTGTGAATTTGTTAGAACTGCTGAGTCAGAACCTGCATTTAAAAGAGATAATGGATGATTTGCATGAGCATTAAAATTCAAGAAGCGCTGATCTATAGCATTATATTTCAAAAGTAATGTACAATGATAAAAAACACTATCGTTCTTATCTCTCATTAGTGACCTTCCTCCTCTCTGTCCCCCAGCCCAAGTTTGATCTTCCTCCTACATTTTGTATTTTATTTTCCATTTTATACTAAATCTAAGATGTCATCATGTTGTTGCTGCATCACTATCTACTGTATAATAGAGAAAGAAAAAAATCCCACTGCCAGTTAAGTAGACTTATCATTGAATATAAAATAGATGTCAATTTTGGAGATGTCAAAATTGGAGAAGTCAAAATGTGAAAAGATGTGCTTTTTAAAATTAAAAATATATATATATTGCTATCACTATCCATCCAGTCTGAAACCTGGAGGTTATGTAAGATAGCCTCTTTAAACTCCAATAGTCTATCAGCAACCAGTTACTGGAGTTCATACTTGTCAAAACTCTTAAATTCCTGCCCTGTCTTCCATTTTGGCTAAAGTCTAATCTCTTTAGAATAACTTAATCATACTTTGGAATCGCCTGTTTCCTTTTCAAGTAGGTTCAAACAGATACAAATACATTAGCATAATTCAATTTGATTTTCTCCTTCTGTATTGGCTCCCTCAGATTCCTTTTCTACCTTGAAAATACCTTATTCATCATAGCCTTAATTAATATTGCCTCCCTTGGATTCCCACTGGGTCCACGCTCAAAGGAACTAAGTGCTTATCCTTCCGTAGTTGTTGATTTATAGACCCCCCTACTTCAGTCTTCGTCATATAATTGTTTGTACTTCTGTATTGTGAGTCACTCAAGGTCAATAACTTCAGTCTATCCAGTTCCATGTCCTCAACATGAAGCATGGTCCTGGCATTCAAGTCTCAGCAGATGTTTGCCAAACGAGTAAGTAAATGACATGAAACGAAAAAGAATGATCCTTAATAAATAATGTAAGATCTAAAAGCCATAAAATACCCATCATTCCAACTCTGAAGAGGGTAGACCAAAGAGAAGTCCTGTTCCCTCTTGCCTTCTTCAGCCCCCACTAGTATTGCAAGGGGCCCCAATCTTGGGACCCTTTGTGTCAACATGTATTCCCTGAACCCATGCTTGTGAGATCAGGCAACCTGAGTTACCTCAGAACTTGGAGTGTCTTTTTGCTAGTTGCCTCCTTATTCAAGGAAAGAAATCTCTATTTACAGTTTGTTGATCCATACACTTATCATTAGAAATTATTTTATGAACCACCATTTCAAAAACTTACAATTAATAATTTGCAAAATTAGTCAACAATAAAGTTAGAGAGAGCAGCACTTCCTGGCAGATTTTTCTATATATCTCTCAAGACAGAGGATAAAAACTAGAAAATTCTAGAGAAATCTGAATAGTTAAGTATATAGACTTTACTTCTTGGGCCAAGATGATGATTTCCCACCCATTTTACATCTTTCTACACCCTAGTGCCTCATAGAGTAGCAGTAAAATATTGTTTATTAAGAACCCACAGGGTTCTCATTACACGTTGATTGAAAAATGTTGAAAGGAAAAACAGACTTTGAAAATTTTTCCAACTTTATTTTTGCCTTAGGCTTGTTTCTTTCAAATGTGCATAAATAACAAGGAAAACATACTCATTAGTCTCTAAGCCCTAAACTCCTGACTGCTATCCCCGATGCCCTGTTATTACAATGTAACTATCACAATAATTGTACAGAGTGGTGATCAGAAAGCCGCAGATCAGAAGATCTGTGTCACTGAGGCGAGACCCAAGTATCTTCTTATATGGGATTGTTCTAGTCGTATGTACTGTAGGCTTATGAAAAGCTTAAATGATAAAAGAGAGTATGACAGTATTCAAGAAGTACAAGTTGGGGAAAGAAAAGAGTTATATTGAAAAAGATAAGTATATTGGCAAACCATGAGAAATTGCAATTTTATAAATGATTGAATATAAGCGCTTTTACATGGTTTAATCCACTAGCAAAAAAAAAAAAGGAAAATTATTTCCAAAAGTAAAAGATATCTTCATGCCATGTAATGCTTTGAAGGATTCAACAAAAATGAAGACAGCCCTTCTGTATCAGTATCCACCATATAGCATATTGGTTAAGATATAAATTTCAAAGTCTGATTTTTCTTTCATAGAACCGTGCTAATTTTCAGTGTGCTTCTCTGTACTGTGATATCAGTCAATTTATTTAGTGTTTTCTGCCTCCATTTCTTCAGCTCTAAAAGCGAGAAAATAATTCACTCGTCATCTGTTTTATAAATTAAATAAAACTGTAATGAGTTTAGAACTGTGCCTTGAGAGCCACACCTGTTGAATGATGTTCAGTAAGATGAATGTTATTTCTTTTTAAAATAATGTATTTGTTTATTTTGGTTTATTTCCCCTTCCCCCTGGGATTGAGAACCCAGGTTCGTGGGCTTTACATGGTCCACACAACCATCTCAGCCACCTGAGCCTCGCGGACACACCACAGAGTGTTATTTCTGTCTTCTTTAATCACAAAGAAAACCATGAGGTTAACAGTCATTGATGTGAGGGCAAATAAGAATTTGGAGCTCCTGATTATTCTAATAGATTAACTAGAGGAGGTCAGGCATTAGGATCACACAAATATGCGTTTGTCTCTGGGGGAATTTACTTACCTTTTCTAAGCATAATCTTTTTCATCTATCAAATAGGCAAACAAAGAAACAAGCCCAAAACTACTTAATCAATATGGTTGTTTTAAAAAGCAAATAAAATTATTTATGTAAGATCCTCAACAGAGAAATCACTAAGTCCCTACTAAGTTTAGTCCCTAAAGTTTAAGTTCCTAAAATTAACTGACTTTAAAAGGTTAAAATACTGTTTATTTCACAAACTTATCCTTAAATATTCTGTAAGAGCCATTGCCTAGTTAATTTTTTAAGTGAATTGACATTTTAAATAATAATTCTATAGATGTACTTGGTTTTATGTAATTTTTTTAAAGGAATGGTGCAGGCAGGAATGAAGGCAAGTAGACAGGCAGACAGAAAGAGAGAGGAGGAAGCATTTTAATTTAATTCCACTTAGTTGTTCACACTGGTTGTTTCTGGGACTCAGACTCAGGGCTATGTGGCCTATGCCCTTCAGAAGTGATTGACCTAACTGCTGCTTCACCAGGACGCATGCAGTTTTATACAATTTAAATGTATAAACAGTGTTTTAAGTCTAAAATAAATATCACATAGAAACATGAAAAGTATTACATAATGTAGCATAAAATCAGTTTCTAGTTATAAAATTTTATGTGATAAAAAATGTAAAAAAATGTGAATGTTTGGATTTTTGGTAAAGAAAGGCATATTTTATGGTACCTCATAGAGTGCCAGTGTAGGAGCCGGATCACCGCCATGACAGGCTCCGGACAGAAATAGCTATAGGCCTGAGTTACGCTTCCTGAAATACGAACCCCGTTTCTTTCTGGCCCTGAAACTAGAAATTCCTTAGAGAAGACATACCCGAAACCTGGGGCCAAAAGATACTAAATATGTGAATGCTTCAAGGTCTGA
>RJWH01002208.1:42354-142745 GCA_004363575.1 Solenodon paradoxus
AAATTGTAACTAATCCCTTGCTCTGTAACCTTGGTTATAAAAACCCTGCTGAAACAAAGCCTGGGGTCTTTGTCTGACTCCACTGTGCTGGAGGAGGCTCAGACCCCAGCTAGCTGGAAATAAAGTTTCCTTTTGCTTTTGCATTGTCGACTGAAGTGTGTGTGCGTTTTCTTGGGAGGACGAACGCTGACCCTAACACCAGTACCCTGTGGAGACCACATGGGAAGGGAGACAACAAAGGGGTGGCACCATCCATCTAAAGGGGTGGCTCATGCTTCCCCTTCTGAAATCTCTGTGTCTCTGACACAACACAGTGGTGGTGTGTTCATAGGCCTTCACCTCCAAAGAGACCTTATTTAAAGCACAATGTTCTAATAAATGATCCAAGTTAAAAGGAGAACAACATTTGCTGAAATTGACACAGAAAATCTGCGAGATAAGCAGATAGAATACGGACAAGAAAAAATCAGCTCAGGTTGAGTCTTCAAAGAATTGTGAGAGGCATTTTTTAGAAAGATTGGCGCACCTTGGAGGAGTAGGGGCTGGGTGCGGTCCACCAACATCCCCGCGGCCCTGGTTCAGGTCAGGCTGGGGTAGAGGGGGGGACAACCGAGATGAACAACTAAATACAATTTAAAATGGGGTGCTTCTTCCTCCTCTCTCCTCCATGCCTGCCTGCTCACCTTCATTCCCGTCTGCAAATTTCCTTTAGGGGTAAACAAAGATAAAAAAGGAAGACAGTCTGAGGGATCCATATATTCAAAGAAAAAGAAAAAGAATTCAAAGATGATATCATTGTGATGCACTTGATTAATGGAAACGACAACATTAATGGTTATAGGAAAAATGCTTTTATATAACTTGAAAAGGTGAAATTGATACACAACCTCCTAACACTTCATTGACCAGGAATGTATTTTCCCCTAAGGCTTAAGAGCTTTAAAGCCACATAAAATGTTGCATTGTCTTGTGATTCACAATGCCGGCACATCTTACATCACACCCAATTAAAGAACAGTGCTTGTTTCTTCATATCTTCCCGCAGAGAAACTGAGGAACAGACAGCAATAGTAAACTCTACCTCTAGAGTAAACTTTTTTGTTATGGGTGTTCCCATACCTTACTTTGAAGCTTCTGCTTCCAATATTATTGTGTATTTATATGTTTTTCAATATCTATCAGTCTGCAAGAGTTTAGTTTTGGTTTGAACTAGGCAGATGGTGCCCGCAGGTCCGTTCTACATGTATTTGTTTTGACTTTCAAAGGAATGAGTCATGATGGCAATGGTTAAAGTTCAGCATTTGATTTCAGACAGACCCAGTTCAAATGTGAGACTCGTCTTATTCACTTCAGGTCTCTAAGTCTCACTTTCCTTAACCGTAAAAGGGAGAGCTGTAAAAGTGCTTAGAGCATTTTGTGGAAGAGAGTGTTAATTGTGTGTAAGGCACACATAGTGTCTGGTACCTAGTTAATGCTAATGGCATGATAATTATTTTTGAGCTGTTCATTAGATAATGTTTGGAGAATTATGGGACTTCCATAATGGCATTTACTTGCTAGGATGGGAACTCAAGTCCTTCTTGCTTCATCAGTTGTCCTTAAGCTATAACATCCTTCTGTATTTGACACTAATTACATACTTTGAGACCTTTGTTATTATTTTCTAAGTTAAGGTAGAGATTAAAGCATGAGTCTTAAAGACCAGGAAAGAAATTTCTACCTCTGGGAAGAGGGACGACATATGCATTCCCCTACTTCTCCCCTTAAGTGCACCTTAAATTCCATACATTATATGTAAAACCAACATAAATAGACTAAATTTTGGGAAGAAGGCAGGACAGCCAGGGACTCTGGGACCCACGGCATAACAGAGTGGTGAGTTCCCTTGATTTTCTTTTTTGCCTTTTATGTGTTGGACTGGGTGCTAGAGGAAACAAAAATTTAGAAACACCAGCAGGGAAAGAGACAAAAAACAAACAAATGAACAAGCACATGCTGCTTTCTCTAACCAAAGGACCAGAAAGGGGTAGTGTAGCAAGATGAAACATTTGAAACAATAATCACTCTACCCTGGGAAAACACCACCAAGAGAAACCTGGCCCAGTCCTGCCCACATCAGGAAAGAACAAATAGAGAGTTTAGACTTCCATCCTCTGCAGGCTGAAATGAAGCATCCCAACTGCCCTGGTGGTGTGGTGTCAAGGAAGGTTAAATAGGGAGCTGGAACTTTTAATCCCATAGGCAGTAATGAGTTTCCCAATTCTATACCCCGCAAAAGATAGTAGAAGCCATGTAGGGAATCTCATATGCCCACTAGACCTTCACATGCCCCCAAACCCCTACACGTGATCATAATGAAGTGTCCTTCCCACTGCCCACTGTGGTGGTGTCAGAGAAGGTCCAGTCGAGAGACATGGCTTTAATTACTGCCCAGCAATACCGTTTACAAGGTCACTCTCCTCACCTCTTCCGTCTCCATGGACATCACATGGACAGAAAGAATGAACATGCTTAGCCTTCCAACTAAGGAGCCATCAGTGGCGGTCTGGTGGGAAACCAGAATGCATACCTCCACCTGTGTTGTCAACAGAGCTGAGTACAGAACTTCTACCTCACCTAGCAATAATGAAGCACCATTCCAAACACCACCTCTTTCCCTGTTAGAGTGGTGTTAAGAGGAAGCCAGCTAAAACAGAGTTTAAACAAGATGGGGAGTCTCAAATCATAATACCTGGATGTCCCCATTTTAACTGAAATTTACTCACCATATTAAGAATCAGGAAGATCTCAAAGTGGGGAAAAAAAATGTTTAGAATTATCTGGTAAATATTTTAAAGCTGTCACTATCAAAATATCTCAAAAAGCAATTAACAAACATGCTTGGAAAAAAATCAGCAAAAAGACAAATGTTATGAAGCACAGATGGACATTTTAGAATTGAAAACATAATAACTGAAAATAAACTAATTAGATAAGTTTAATAGCAGAATGGAGACTACAAAGGAAAGAATCCATGAGCTAGAAGATAGAACAACAGAAATTACCCCATTTGAACAGAAAAAACACCTATGGGCCTATAACCAAAGATTTAACATTTTTATCAGCAGAGTATGCGAAGGAGAGGTTAAAGAGGTACTAAAAAAGTAATAACTGAAACCATTTCAAATTTGACAAAATTTGATAAATTACAAATATTCAAAACACTAAGTGAATATTTAAATAAAAAAAACCGAAAGGGCCTACAATAGGACATAACCAAACTTCTAAAAAATGAAGACAGAGAAAAATCTTTAAAAAAGTGAAAAATGATACATTTCCTTATCTATAAGGTATACATAATTCAAACAACAGTGATTTCTCATCAGAAATCATGGAAGCAGAAGAAAATGACAACAATTTTACAAGCGATTGAAGAAAAGAATTGTCAAATCAGAATCCAACAAAAAAATATCTTACAGGAATGAGGGAGCTGTGAAGATATTCTTAGATGAAGAAAGACAAAATAATTGTTGCCAGAAGATTTACCCCAAAATAATGACTAACAGAAATTGTCTAAACATAAAGAAAATAATAAAAGAAGGAATCTTCAAACATCAGAAAGGAAGGACATTAAGAAGGATAAGCATAAATATGGCTGAATACAAAAGATTTTCTTCTCTTTTTGATTTTTCTAAATTTGGTGATTGAATAAAACTATACAACATTGTCTAATAGGGTCCTAAATGTACGTAGGGGAAATATTTAAAGTTATAGATTATAAGTGGATGTATGTAAAGGAACATAAAGGAAGGTAAGTCTATATTCACTCAAACTGGTAAAATACTGATATTAGTAGATTGCTAAGTTATGTATATGTAATGTAATACCTAAAGTAGTCACTAAAAACAATATAAAGTTAGACTCACCAACATTCTAGATAAACAGAGATAACAATAATTATGTCAAATGCAAATAGTCTAAAGATGCCAATTAAAAGATAGAGATTGACCAAGTAAATTAAAAACCCAGGACATATTTCTATATATCTGTATCTATATCTATATATCTATATATACTGTCTATGAGAAACTCATTTCAAATATGATATAGGTAGATTGAAAGCAGAAGAATAAAAAAGATATATCATTTAAAGATTAAAGAGGATTTAAGGATAGCTATATTAATATTAGATAAAGTAAATAGTTAAAGCAGAACAAAAAAATTACCAGAGACAGAGACACATTATAAATTTAAAAAACTGAATTCACTAAGGTTTGGCAATTCTAAATATGCAACAAAGAAAAGAACTCAAAATATATGAAGGAAAAAACCCGATAAAGCTCAAAGGTGATAAAGGCAAATCCACAATTACAATTATTAATTATTCTACACTCTTCTCTTTATAATAGAGTAACTAAAGAGAAAAATCAGTAAAGATATAGATGACTTCATTAACCAACAAGACCTAATCAAAATTTATGGAAGACACCACCTAGAATAACAAAATACACATAACTTTCAAGTGCCCATGGAGCATATGTCAGGGTAGATGATATCCTGGACCAGAAGACAAACCTCGACAAATTTAAAAGAATTGAAGTCATGTAAACTATATCCTCTGACCATACTAAAAATCAATCATTAAAAAGTAATAGGAAAATTCCTGAGCACTTGGAACTAATCAACACACTTCTAAATAGTCCCTGAGGAATGAGTAAATCTTGAGGGAAAGAAAAATACATTCAACTGAATAAAAATAAAGACAAAAACATATCAGAAATTGTAGGACACAGTTAATGCATTGCTGAGAGAAAATTTAAGGACTAAATACATACATCATGAAAGAGGAAAGAATATAAAATCAATAGTACAGTTTCTTCCCTCAAGACCCTAGAAAAGAAGAACAATATAAAATCAAAGCAAGAACGGAGGAAGTAATAAAGATAAGGGCAAAAATCCATGAAACTGAAAGCAGAAAAATAATAAACTCAATGAAACAAAGAGCTCTTTTTTTTAAACAGGTTAATCAAACATCTAACTAGACAGAAGAAGGAAAAAAAAAAGAAGCTACAAATAATCGATATCATGAGTGAAAGACAAATAACTTGTATCTATAAAAAAGACAAGGGAATAATAAATTTACACACACCATTTTGATAATTTAGATGAAATGAAAGAAATCTTTGAAAAACACAAAACTCACAACTCCCAATATCAAAAATATTTTTAGTAACTTTATAACTTAAGGAAATTAAATTTGTAATTTAAAAACTCTCAAAAAAGAAATATCCATGCATAGATAGTTTCACTTGAGAATTCAACATAATATTCAAAGAACACATATTATAAACATTTTTTTTTTCTATAACAGAATAAAGAGCATTTTATTTTTGTTTTAAAGAAAGGTGCAGGCAGAAATGAAGGTGAGCAAGCAGACGAGAGAGGAGGAAGAAGCAGTTATTTTATTTAGTTGCTCATCTTGGTTGACCACACCCAACCAACCCCTTCAAACCAGGGCCTCCAACCTGGGTCCTTGGAATGTGTGTGGACTACAGCCAGTAGATTTAACTGCTATGCCACCAGATGTGCCAGAGAAAATTTACGTTTCATTTACTACTGTTAGCCTGAAGCCAAAACCAGAGAAACGTTTAAAAAGAAAATTACAGATGAATATTCTTTATGAACATAGTTACAAAGATCCTTAACAAAATATTAGCGAGTGAAACTAAGGCATATATATATATATATATATATATATATATATATATAAAACATATAATAACTATATAGTATATCAAGTAGAATTTATTCCAGGGATCCATGTTTTGCTTAAATTTGAAAATACATCATCATACTTATTGGGTCATCCTAAGCTAAAAATGAAAAATTACATGACCATATCAATTAATGTGAAAAACCTTTGACAAAATTCAACACTGATTTGTGATAAAAATGCTCCCAAAAATAGAAATAGAGGGGAATTTCCTCAATTTGATGATGATAATCTACCAAAAAAACCTAGAGATAAAATGCTTAGTGGTGAATGATTATATTTTTCCCTTTAGATAAGGAAAAAACTAAATGTTTACTCTCACCGCTGTCACAAGATAACCCTAGGAGTTTTAGTCAGTTTAATAAAGGCAGAGATGGAAACAAAATGAATACAATTCAGGAAAAAAAAACTAAAACTGTCCCTATTTGTGGATGATATAACTGTCTACATGGAAAAATTCCAAGTAAACTACAAAAACTCCTGCAACTAGTAACTGAATTAAAGGTCACAGGATAAAAAACAAGCATATTAAAATCAATTATGTTTCTATGTACTGGCAATTAACATGTGGACACATTAAAATGCAGTATCATTTACAGCAACTCAAAATAAGATGATTCTAATGTATATGAAAAGATAAAGGAAGTAGAACAGTTAAGACAAATTTTAAAAATGAAATGGAAGAGACCCAATTTTAAGTTTTATTTTATAGCTTTATTAATTAAGACAGTATAGTATTGATAGAAAGATAGATCAGTAGGATAGAATACAAAGTCCAGAAATAGACCCACATAACTGTTCCCAAAAGATTTTTGACAAGGTACAATTGCAATTTAATAGAAGAAAGATAACCTTTAAAAAAAATGGTGTCAGAACAATTGGACGTTCATGATGGAAGAGAAAAAGGAAAAGGAAAAGGAGGAGGAGGAAGGGAGGAAGAGGAGGAGGAAGGGAGGAGGAGGAGGAAGGGAGGAGGAGGAGAATTTCCTCAGCCTAAAACTCAGAACATATCAAAATATTAAATCGATTGAATCAAAATGGATCATGGACATAAGCTTAAAATACAAAATTACTTTTGGACAAAAACACAGGTGATAAATATTTCATCAAAAAGAATATACAAAGAAGTTATACACAAATGAAAAATATTTAGCATCATTATTCATTATGGAAATATAAATTAAAACCACAATGATGTGACTACACACCAATCAGAATGGCACTCCCTGCCCAAAAAGCAAAAACACCACCTTCTGGTGAGGACTTCAGTGAGGAAACGATCACTCCTACGTCGTTGGTGGAGATGAAAAATGATACCTCTGCTTTGGAAGAGTCCAGCAATTTCTTTAAAACAGTAAACACACAACTACATAACGACCAACAAATTGTACTCCTGGGCATTTATTCCAGAGAAATGTAAACTTCTGTTCACACAAAAACCTGTACACAAATGCTGCTAGCAGACTGATTTTACAAACCCCACACTGAAGACAAGTTGGATGTCCTTCACTAAGTGCCTGGTTAAAGCTCTGTGGCATGTCCATATCATGGAATACTCTTCAGCAATATAAAGGAATGAACGAATTCTTGATAAATTAACAAATCAATCTCCATAGAATTATTGCGAGTGAAAGTGCAATTTCTAAATGGCCATATAGTATATATATGATTCCATTTTTGTAAAATTCTTGAAATGACACAGTTATAGAAATGGAGAGCAAATTAGTGGTTTCCATCAGGTGAGGAGTCTGTATATATACTATATACACTGAGGCAGTGTATATAGTATAAAAGCACAACAAAAGATGCTTGTGGTGGTATAATTGTTCTGTGTGATGACTGTCTTGAAATCCTGGTTGTGAAGTGTCCCTGAATGCCAAATGCTACCATTAGGGGAAACTGGGTTATTGGTAGATGGAATTTCCTTGGTGTTATTTATTTAAATGAAAGGTATTGGTAAGAATAAAGACGCATAGGCAGGCAGACAGAAGGAGGAGGAAGAGACCTTGATTTATTTTACTTAGTTGTTCATTTTGGTTGTTCCCCACCCCCAGCCCCAGGTCTTGGACCTCAGTGCTTGGGATGTATGTGGACTATGTCTGTCCAGTGGCCTTAACGCTAAGCCACCAGAGCTCACCCCTGGTGTCATTTTCCACAATGTCTATGAATCCATAATTTTCTTGAAATAAAAAGCTTAATTAAAAAATGAGTAGAAGACCTGGATTCTGATCCTATGTCAAGGTGATTTTCAGAAAGACTTGAACATACTCAGCCTCAGTTTACTCACCTATAAAATGGAGGAAATAATACCTGTACTGTACCCCTGACTTGGGGCAAATAAAGTAAAAATGTTTAGGAATTTGCACACAGCTATAGACTTGGAATCAGAATTCTGAACTAGCAGGGAACCCAGGGTGCTCCCTGATGGCTCGGACACCAAGCTGACGTGCAGAAGGCCGAGGACCACGTTAGTGACCTGGGGGCAAGAGAGCAACTGAATATAAATAAATAAAAGTGCTTGCTCCTCTCTCTTCATTCCTCTCTCTAAGAAAAAGAAAAAAGAAAAGATAAATACAATGAAAAAGGACTTCAGTATTTTTCTATTCATGGGTTCCCCAAATGATTCCTTTTCTGGACCATGCAGATGACAGATTGGACAGTGTGGAGAGAAATGAGAAGCAGAGCAGAGGACTCTTTTCAACATCCTTATCCTTCCAGCATCCCACACTAAGTCTGCTCGTTTCTCAGCCTTGCTCATGTCTTTCTTTTTCAAAGGAGAATTCCGAGGTCTTCTGGAGGACAGCAGTGTGCTTCAGGAACTGGAACCCACTCTTTCAGTCCCAGTCTTTCCCTTTACTGGCCAGGAACCTAGGAAGCAGAGTTTAGTGACTTACTCAAGACACTAAAATGATTGGTGGTGGACCTGAAACCGGAACCAAAGCTTTGGACCCATGTCCCAGCGTTTATTCACTTAAATGAAGTTGGTGCCTTGTGTGTTGATTGATTTCTCAAACATTTTTGTCAGTGATGCTAACTTAAGCAGCAGGTCATTTGATGAAGTCATAACATTTATTGCTGTCTACTCATAACTTTATGAGGTCTTCTTTAAACATCTGGGTCAAATTTATAGACAAGTTGTTAGTAGTGGCACGGGGTATCGTTTATAGGTGAACGGAATTCAAGAAGCATCTTACACATCTAGAGTACGTACTTGGAAAAAGCTTGTTGGTGCCACCTAGCGGTTCCAGTGATAGATATTAGCAGTAGTAATTCAGAAGACATTTTACTTTTCTCCTTTCGTTAGTGCTATTTCAGTTAATACAGCGAACATCATTCCCAACTACCATAGTCACTATTTCTGTGATGTTTTAGGTGGAATATGTTTTCAAGAATACAAAGGAAGGGGCTTATTTTGGTTTAGCTATAAAGTTTCTCTCAATTAAAAACTTTCTTCTTGACAGAAAATTAGATGAACTATTTTCAAGTCCAATTACTTGTTAATTGCAACTAATTATTAAATCAAAATAGTGACTATTTACTTAGTTCAGATCCTTAGGATTCATATAAAATGAATAGTTGAGTTATATAGTAGGTGCTTAAAAGTGCTAAATATATTCATTTAAAATAATCTTCATTCAGACATTTTACTGAATCAAATATTATTCTGTGTAAAAAGAAACCTTGGGACCAAGTTAAAGACTCATGTCATAAGGGCTACAATTAGAATGAGTGCACAATTTAATCATCAGAAAGCTTTTAACTCTTTGAAGTGTTCTAAGAACATGTTTCTTCCAATGAAAACTTATACTTAACAGATATAATCCTTCTCCCAACATCAAAGCAATTGTCTGAGCAGGCCAAACCTATCTCAACAACTATTGAATACTTAAAACACTTAATTACTTTTATATTCACACCATATAACAATTTTCTTTCTTTTATGAGGGGTCATTGAAGGAATGAGTCATAAAATAATTTGTTTGCTTAAGCTGTTAGTCACATTAGAAATTGCTGGTCTTCTAAGCTGGCCTACTTATCAAAGCTATTTTCAGAATAATTAAGACAATGATGACTAAATACTCAAGTGGACAAAAGATAATTTGTAGACCTAGGATAAGGGCAGTTGTTAACAACTTTGTGGAGGGAACCCGAATAAATCCAAAGATATTAGTTTACAAGTGCAGTCATTGAAAGGAATGGGTTCAATGAAACAAAATAAAGTTTTTAGGAACAGAAACGAGGTACCACAGTGGAAAAAGTGAAAAAAGTCTGAGACAATGCTTGAGAGGACTGAAAAAGTAGAATAGGAGAAATAGGGAAAATAAATGGATGGTACACCCTTTTGGCTTAGACACTAATCCTGCAGTTGGGACTTAAACCATTTAAAGCCCAAATACAGAGGTTGCAAACCTGGGGCCAGGGAAACAAGCAAAACAAATACAGCTTCCTTAAAAAAGAGAGAGAGAGAAAAGAACAAAGTGAAGTGACCATTTGCAATTTATCACCTGAGAATTATGGTTTGTGTGGCTCCAGATTTATTTTAATAATAAATATTTTTAATGATTAATAGGTATATTTTCACACTGCCAACTGAAAAAAAAGATGTATTCAGAAAACAAGATGCAGATGGAACTCAGTTCCAAGGTCTAGGATCAGAGATAAAATTCATGGGAAACACTCATTAGTTATGTCAGGAAATGTTAAGTTGTCATATTGAAAACTATTTCCTCTTAAAAAAAAAAATCTTTGAAATACCCTGAGATTTCTGCATTTGAAGACAGATGGTAACAAAATAGATTTTGAAGGAAAGGTATGTTTTCTTCTTCCTTATATTGCCTTCTTGATGTTACATGAAACAAAATTGGCATCGAGTCAGGTGTTTTCAGATGCTGGCCTCACTGCTTAAGCTCTGAGCTCATGACTTGAGTTTCTTCTTCTGAAACTGGGACACATACTACCTCTTATGGTTGTCAGGATTAAATCCTATATGTATATTCAATGTAAGTTGCTCATCAATGCTGGGCATATAGTAGGTGATCAAGAAATGTTCGTTTATGCTTTCTTTGACACTAAACCTACCAGGTGATACTTAGCAATGCAATCAAAAAACCGGTCAAGGTTCTTCTCCACGGTCTTTTGATTTCACTGGCAGCAGAGATTTGCATTGGTCAAGAAATCATGAGCTGTTTTTAATACGTTTCACTTAAAATTTTTTATGCCTTAAGAATCTATTGTAACAAGCAGATTTTGTGCTTAGGGATACATATTTCAAAATCTTCTAATAAATACAAGACAGTGAAACTCACTTGTTCCACTTTAACTAGAGGTCAGAATATTTCTTAAATTTAGAGCTAACATGGAACTGGAACTTAAAAAAAAGAAAGAAGGAAAGAAATTAGAAGTATGTTGGCTACAAAAGAGCACTTCTATTTTTTGGATTCGTATGAACCAAATGTGAAATGCTGGGTGTGTCTAAAGAGAATATTGTCCTGAGAACTGAGAAAATAATCTTGCTTCTACTAATATTTGCAATGATGTATAAATGAATACAGATTATAATTTTTTTTAAGGAGAAAGGGAGCAGGCAGGAATGAAGGCAAGTAGGCAGGAAGGGAGTGGAGGAAGCAGCATTTTTTCATTTATTTCATTGTTCATTTTGTCACCTCCCACGCCCACCCCAGCCCAGATGGTAATCTTTAAGAATGCTATTCAAGACTCACTATCCCTTCTGACATTATCACTGCTCAGAATTGAGAGCATAAGTATGCTTTAACTGGTCAAATATCCCTACTGTGATAGAATGACTACAGTAGGGCTCCTTGGCAGTGGTTTAAATCTCATGTATTCTCACATTAGTAAATTGTGCTTATGAACACAATCACTTGGTGGTTTACTGACGAACTCAGAAAAAAAAAAGTTTAGTATGTCTATTAAAGGGCAAGTTCAGCCCTTTAAAAAAGTCTGGCAAAATTTAAAAGTAAAATTATACTTTTAAAAAGACTGGAGTGCTAATCATAGGTAAGAAGTAGCACTTAAGTATGCCTATTTATAAAATTTTGTCATTTGAAACTTAACTTTTCCCTTATTAAACCATTCAATATATTTTGTCTCATTTTTTCCAGCCAGGTCATTTGAAAACTTAGAACCCTTCAAGGCCCAAGTGGCATTCCTCTGCTGTTAAGGGCTTCAGCCTAAGTCTCTGCCTTCAGCCACTAGGCAACATTCTCACTACCTCAGGTCCCTCTCCCAAGCTGTGGACCAAATGAAAATAAAGCTTTATGCAGAAAAAAAAGAAATTAAAACCCTTTAGTATTCTTTACTTTTTGAGAATTTATATTATTGTCTCTATTCCTATCATTCTTCTAGTTCTCCAGTCATTGATTCCTTCACTCAATATTGGGTATGTCTCTCACAATATGGGAGCGGGGCTGGATTTGCTTGTGTTCCTTATGCATGCTAGTCAAGGCTGCAGGAGAAACACTTAGAAGTCTATTTTTTTAGTCTTTAACTAGGAAGGAGGAAGGAAGAAGCATTTTTATTTAGTTGTATTCTTCGGCCCCTCCCCGCAACACCTGGCTCATGAACCTGGATCCTTGGACTTTTTACATGGTCTACACCCAGCCCTCATCTGCCTTAGTCACAAGGGCACACCTCTAACTATTCTGAGCAGTCTTAGAACGTGCCTAGACCTTTCTATCTCAGAAGTAGGCAAGTGATTATAGGAGCTTCCAACTGTTGCTCCTGTCCCCCAGATCTAGATGTAAAGGAAACAAGACACGTATGGAGGCGAGCTCCAGTTACAACCACTGGCACATGCCAGGAGACTCTGAAGGTGTGACAGTGAAGAATGCCTTTCCACATCTGTGATTCTAAGTCGTGGCACCTGTCTTCCTCCACTCTTGCTCTTCTTTCCTCATTTTATGCCTTGGTGACATCCTAGTTTGTTTTGTTTGCCTGAAGATTCTTTGGCCTGACAAGGAGTTGGCAAATCGAAATACTCTAAGATCAGTTTCAACTGTGATTCTCTGATTGATGTTCACCAATTCTAATTTAAAACAGGATTCCCTCAATCTCTGTTGTTATGAGTGGCTTCCCTAGCTTAGTCATAAGCTTTGTATTCAATAATTTGCAATAGTTGAAATAGAATCAGCATATTGCAAATGGCCAATATTCAGTAAGCATCTGTTAAGTGAATGAATGCTTTCTAGTATTTAATAACCAGGAACAGAATTATTTTTTCTGGTAATAATGTTCTTAATTACCTGAACTCTGATATACTTTCCTGAGTGGACAGAGAGGTCAGGAGTGTATTACTGCAGGCAAAAGGGAACTTAAAATTTTCAGTGTGTTTTTATCTATGCCAGAGACCATCTTCTAGGAATTCCACAGGAAGGTGAAAGTCACCCATTACATGTGCATTGGGGGGAGCGGCAGTAATTGAATCATCTGCTTTAAAAATCATTCCTACATTTCATCACTCCACAGATTTTCCTTTTTCCATCTGCTTTGCGCTTTGCATCTAAAAGCATATATACTCATTGTATATGTACATTATTTCATATACTATTAAGTAGGAATAGTAAAGAAAATATTCAAGGTTCTCTATGGTATTCACTCTTCTACTATGTATTCTGGCAGGTAAAAATTCTGGGCTTGTGGCAATGAGTTGAGACTAATTGCTTTCATCTATGAGAGTGTCCTTGTTTCTTTACACCCTCCAGCACTTCTCCACCCTCACAAAATCGCCTTGCTTCCACCTAACAGCTGGCCCCAAGATGACTCATGTTCTTCAGACAAACATACCTTAAATTTACACACTTACTACCACATGGGATGCCTTTCACTCCAGGCAAATGCCATCCATAAAAGCAAATGTTTAATTAAAAAGTCACATTAGGAAAGACTGGGAAAATAGCATATAAATTACCTGTAAACTTACTCCCTCACACAAAATGTTGTATTTTGGTGCATTCATTCTAACTTTTTTAAAAGCTAGCTTTTCAAATTAAAAGCAATAAAAGGGGAAAAGCAGTTAAAGGGGTTAATTATATGGAGAAGGATAAAGTTGGATTGCATTGCTGGTGGCAAATTCAATGTATTATATATAGATATTGACTTACAATGATGCACACCTTAAGCTTATATGTTATGACGCAATATTCCTTCAATAAAACAAAACGCAATATAAAGTTTTGTTTACAGTAGCTTATATTGGACTAAATCTCCTACAGATCATAATTCTAGACTCTAACAAAATGAAAAAGACAAACAACTGGTGACCAGGATCAGGCACAAACTGGAAGGATTCATCCTGGATTAAAAAAGGAAATCACTGGTGTGCTCTGGTGGTGTAGTGGCTAAGTCCACCACCACCAGCTGAGTACACTCTAAATATATTCTAAGGACCAAGGTTCGTGTTCCAGGATGGAGGGAACAACCAAGATGAGGAACGGGAATAAAAATAAATAAAAGTGCTTCTTTTTCTTTTTCTCTCTCCGGCCTGCCTGCCTATTTGACATCATTCTGGCCTGCACCTTTCCTTAAAAAAAAAAAAAGGGAACCATACTAGATAGAAACTATGTTAAAAAGATATCCCTGAAGGCACTCCCTAATGAGTGTAGAGAAGTGCAGCTAGAACATAAGCTGAAGTCATATTGGCTAGATGTATCAGAGGACAGAATTTGGAATTGCCAGAACAGCTGAAAATTCAGGGAGGAAATTCTGCAATCAAGAGCCATAGATGACATGACCCCAAAAATTCTGTGTACAAACTTCTTTCAAATCTTGGATGACCTCTGAACTGAACATACATGATTTCTAAAAAGCCCAGAAAGCAGCAGCTAGAAAATGCTGGACGGAGATTTCAGAGGAGACAGAGTTTGTAGTTTGAAGCGTACTACCTTCATTCATTTGGGTTATTAAAACAAAATATCACAGACTGGGGCAGTTAAAAATAATAGAAATTTCCCACAGTTGCAGCGGCTGGAAGCCCAAGATTAGAGTGCAAGCATGGTTGGATAAGGGCCCTCCTATGGTTCACAGACTTCTAACTGTATTCTCACAGGGCGGAAGGGACTAGGGGTGGGGAGGCACAAACATTTAGAACAAAGCACTTACTGAGTTCAGAGTGTTTGGTAAACACTTCTAACTTTCTACTGAAACTCAAGAGGGCCCAGATATTTGGAGTAAAAACGATTACTTAGAACTAAAGATTTGTTCTAAGATGAAGAGTAAAATTAAAATAGATACATTCTGAAACATAGAAAAAGCAAACTTATACTAGTTGGAAGTCATTAGTCAGTAACTTAGTTGCCTGCTAACATAGAAATCAGAATTCTTTAGAGGAAGATGAATTGATATATTATCTACAATGTCTAGGATAATAAATACTAAACACAAAGACACAGGAAAATATAAATCAAGGTGAAGGGAAAAATCAATATAGAAACAGATCTTAAGTTGACCCATATGCTAGAAATAGCAAATAAATCTTAAAGGTTGTTTGAGAAATAGCTGAAAAATTTTCAAATTTGGTGAAAATACAGAGTTGCAAAAATTTCACTGAACTCCTTGCAGTAAAAATATGAAGACAACCATACACTGCACTACCAAACTGACAGAAAACAAAAATAAATCTTAAAATAACCAAAGGGGGGAAAACGTATTAAAGGGTAAAAATGAAAGAAATTATGGCTGAAAATTAAGGAAGCACTTTATATATGGGTAGTATTAATTCCATATCTATATGGAGGCTTTTAATTTTTATATATGCTTATGAGTTAAAAGCATAACTCTAAAAATCAATTATGATAACAATAAATAACATCCTGGATGAATGAAGAAGGCATGAAAATCTGGTTTAACAAAGTCTGGTCATGAAGACCTGGAGGATTACTTAATAAACCAGCTTTGCTTGTTTTTAATCACTTCAAAGTCCAAGTTACATGACGCCCAGCAGCAACCGCAGCGGCCTTGAAAACCCAACTTGCCGTGATACCTGGTGGACCAACCAGCCAACTACAACCACTTGATGTGTCACTGAACAAGCCCTTTAAAGCCGCAGTGAAGAAAGAGTGGACGTCAAGGATAGTCAGCTGGTAATGAGTTAACATCTACAGGCAGAATCAAGAAAACATCCATTACCTAGACTTGTGACTGGATTCTAAGACTGTGGAACAGTCAAGAAGAAAGAGGTTGTGAAATCCTTTAAAAATGCAGCATCAGTAATGCAATGGATGGAAGTGAAGATGATGAAATTTACTGTGATAAGGATGGTGACTCTTCAGAAGACATTGGTAATGCAGAAATTGAAGACGATGATACTTCTGATATTGACAGTGATGAAGAACTTCCTGGCCCTATGATGTGTAAATATCATAAATTTACCTGTATATAAAATTTCTTGTACCTGTATCTGTTTTTCTTTCATAATTGTTACATAAAATTTCTCGTACCATGTTAAGAAATAAATGCTAAAACACCTTATGATACAAAAACACCTAAATACAAACATTTGAAAATATTAAAATGAATTTTTTTCCTAAAAGTTTGGGCCAAAAACGTGCATGTACATTATACATGGCAAAATATGCTCATATAGCTATCTTAAAGTAAATAGATCAGCATCTTTAATTCCATCTGCTACTATAATTTCCCTTTGCCATGTAACTTAACTAACATTCACCAATTTAAGGATTAGATAAGGACATATTTTGGGGCACATCCTTCTGCCTTCCACATGAACTTTCTTTTTCCATGACATTTAAAGGACAACTGATTCCTGTAAAAATTTTAACAGTCTTGTGACACTCATAAATATGTAGATATAAGTTGTATGATAGCACAAGGAGTGGAAAGTGGTAAATAGGATAAACTATTGCAGGTTTTTCTGTTTTATATAAAGTGCTACATGAGGACTTGACATACACAATATCAATACTATGTACAGCAAACTAAGGATTTACATTGAAATCCCTAGAGCAGTTCTTGGCTGGAGTTCCATGGAACCTAGGTTTCTACAAGATAGTTAGGAGTTGTGTTAAAAGATCATAATTTCCTGAACGTCTTGCCAAGGTATGTTAGGCTTTCGTCTTTGTATCTGGAAACAAAAGATCTATCTTAAAGGAACTGTATCTAAATTGACGATGCGCTATCAATGACTGCAGCCTTTTGTTGAAAAAAAAAGAAAAAATGAAAATCCAGATACTGATGCTATCATAATACATATTTTTTTTGAGAGGCTTATGTCAAAAACTCTTAGAGGTGAAATTTGGAATGATGCCACAAAAACGGTTCACTTTATTAAACGATGAATTTTGAAAACTGCATGAAAACCTGGATAAAGAATGCATTAACTTGCTGCATGCAGAAACCCTATGGCTTATCAGAGAAAGAATTCTCAAAAGGGTGTTTAACAGAGACTTGCAAAAGTACTTTTAAGAAAATGCAGGACTAAAAAGTTCACTTAGAACAAAAATCTATTCAAGATTCTGTAGAAAAAATTTTCATTAAGATTTCTGGATTTTAAAAGAAATCGAATCTTTGGAAAACAATGTTGCAAAAAGAAATTTTGAAATGTTTCCACTGATGCTTGGGTTTGAAAGTGAGGCGGTATATCACCCAAGTGTCCAGTTTTTTTGAAATCACCTTAGAACTGCACAAGACTAAATAGTGTTTCTTCTTTCTTCAAACATAAGTGTAACTTGGAAAGGATTTCTTTAAATCTTCTGCTCAGCTTGAAATTTGTGAGCTGGTCTTTACACTCCAGCTAGAGAAGTTCTGGATTTCTGTTAAAAAAACAAACAAACAGTACCCCATCATTCATAGGAAAATGAACATACTGCCATTTTCAGCTCCATGCATAGGTAAATAAGCTAATTTATTTCAGGTTAAAATGAAACCTATACTTAAATTTAATCCAGAGTTGAGAGCTTATTAAAAAACAACACATTGTTGACATATATGAGGAATGGGGGAGTTTTACGTGTTTATTTTAATGTGTAAAAATAAAACAAGCAATATATGCAGCTATCTCTTAGAATGATTTCAATTCTTAATTCCTCACGTGTTCAAAGCATGTCTAAATGAAGCCTTTAATATAGTTCTCTGTTGCGGCTCTGACCTTTTGTTACAAGTCAACTTCTTGCTCACTTGGTTGTAACCACATTGGTCTTACTGTTTGTCAAACTCTTAAATGTCCTTTGCATTTGTTGCTCTGTGCCATTTGGAAATGCTCTCCTCCCAGATAGCTGCCTTTTTCCAGTTTTGACTCAACTGTTACCTTCTCAGTAAGGCCCTTTCTGACTAGCGCTCCTTTTATTCCCAAAATCTTATCTTGCTCTATTTTTACCATTGTACCTATTACCTTCTAAAACAGTGCAATTGCTTATTTTCTGTCTTCCCACACTACTTGCCTAAAACCTCCACAAAGCACTGATTTTATCTCTGCCCCTTTTGCTTCTGGGTGATGTATCCCAATCAGGTGGGGGCAGCGTCAGGCATGTAAGCAACAAACAAAAATTGTAGAATAAAGTCTTCAAGAATCAGAATGCTTATAGTATCTAGCATGGAAAACTTACTAGATGACTATTCAGATTTGCTCTTTCCTTTTAAATTCCACAAACACCTACCATGTGCAAGGCACTAAACCTACCATGTGCACACAATGTTAAGGGCCGGAAGCAAAGATGAAAAAGACTGTTTTCAAGAAGCTTGTAATAGAGTCAAAGAAATGGTTTTAAACCAGAAAACCATGACACCTATTTGGTCTGGCACATAGTAAATAATAAAATTTAGTTACACTCGACTGTTTTCCTCCTACTGGTTTCCGTAAAGCAAGTACTAGACACTAGAGGTGCATTCTAGCATCCAGCAAGAATAAGGTGGGTAGGACTCCCAAGTTTCAGAGAAAGGAATGAATGAGATTATAAAACTACAAAGTAGATCTTTATTTAACAATGTTAGTTTGCTCTGAAGCTGATAAGGGAATTCAGAATACTTGATAAAAAGCAGCACTCCAGATTAGTGATAATCCTCACATTCCAAATATAAATTGTAATTAAAACAAGCAACACAATTATTGAAAGTCTAGCCCATACTTACCATCTGCTTTTTTTTTTTTTTTAAAAGCAGATACATTTCTTATGTGACAGGTGTAGACTCTCTGCCATGTTCCCTCATCTCTACCTCGCTGGTCACAGCAACTGGTGTCCATAAATGAATTCCCAATTTGAGTCAGAGTTCCTGGAATCTATTAGGACAGGTGTGGTGATACGATTACAGAGAGATACATTTTTCCTTTTTTTCATAAATCAAAGGATGTTCTTTGAAATTCACCTTTTATCTTTTTCCCTTACTGACCCCAGAGAAAAAATGAAGTTTTTATGGTAAGTGGGTAAAATCATCTAACATTTTGTTTTCATTGTAGTCTAATAAGAAACAATTTTTTAGCAAGAGAAAAGACAACTTTAATGACATGAGCACAAGGACCCAAAGAATATGCACACTATTATATTTTTTTAACACTGCAAGATTCTTTGGAAATAACAGTTATGAACAGTTGTCAAATGGTGGAGTTGCAGTTAGATCAATTGCCTCCCAAAGATGCAGGCCACATATCCTTGGGTTTGAGGCCTGGGACCAATGGAAACAACCAGTGTGAAAAACTAAAATTAAAAAAAAAAAAAAAATGCTGCTTCCTCTTCCTTTTCCCTGCCTACTTGCCTTCATTCCTGCCTGCACCATTCCATTAAAAAAAAAAAAAAAAAAAAAAAATCGAAGTTTTTTCCTCTTAAAAAGTGCTTCCTCTTCTTTCCTCCTGCCTGTTTGTCTACTTGCCTACTTGCTTCATTCCTGTCTACACCTTTCCTTAAAACAAAACTGCATCATTAAAAAAATTTATATTCCAAAGTAAATTAGTACTTTTAAAAGTCACAAATTTTTTTTGAGGTGGCTCATATTTGAGTTAATACTTTTTTTTGTTTTATATATTGATAGTCACATTTTCATTGTGGAAGGAAAATCTAAAACTATAGCATTGCAATCTTACTAAATAGCAAAAAACTTTTTTAGCAAATAAATTCCAAACCAATTTAAAAAAATCCTATTTTTGAAGGATGCAGAAGAATTCATTGCATATAAGTATGTGAAAATCTTTTATAGACTCATGATGTTTTACAAGATAGTTAGAATTTGCACCAAGAATTCAACTAGTTTTTTGAGCACTAAAGCATTTATCTAAAACAAGCAGAAAACCCCTCATTCATTATAGGGCAAAGCGGTTTAACAATATGTCCTGAGAAGAAAAATTCAGTAGGTATGGGCTAATGATATGGGGTTAGAGGAAGAATGTGGAGGAAAAAAAAAATCAAGCAACACTATCCTCTTTTGTGGCTCAGACAGACTATAAAAGCAGTGGAGACCCATGGCTGGGGTAGCAAAATACCAAACCCAACCAACCAACCAACCAAACCCCACTGTCCTCAAAGATAACCAAATATTTTAAGCTTAAACATATAAAATACTCTTGGATAAACTATCAAACAGACTGACATAGCGGAAGAAGTCTTCAATGAAGTGCTGGGAAAAACAGTGAAAAACACCAAGCTTGTGTAAGAGTTCTCTTCTGTACTAGGCTTTGAAAAGTTAATCTGTAAACCTCAGTTTTCTCACCTGTAAAATTAAGACAGACTTTATTTACCAAACTTTTGTTAAGGATCAACTGAGACAGTCGATTGAAATGGAGAGAGGAAAAAACCACAAATCTCGCCTATCTTTTCTATTACTCATCCAGAAATACAGGCAAAGTACAATCCCTCTTAACTGCTTTATTACTTGAGACAATCTACTATATCGCTCACATCTTCACATTCTTCCCCTTTCAGTTCCGCCAGTCTTTTAACACAAAAACATAGCTGATTTGTATGCTCTAGATATTTACTGGCATTTAGCAGTGGGACAACCAGGCTCAAAAAGGTTAATTTAATAATTTTTAGAAAATATGTAATCAAATTTCAAATTAAAATAGAATGCTGTATCTGTCACCTTAAAGAATCTTACATTTCTGGCTCCTATGTTTTTAAATTTAATTGCAATTGTTTTTTTTTTTTTTTTTGTAGGCATGGATAGGCAATATGACACTTTTTGTCACTCCCTTAAAACAAAGAGCATTTTGTTGTTAGCACTCAACTTCAAAGAACCATTCCAAAAATAAAAGTAATCTATTTAGAGAGCTATACAAAGAGGAAAATACTTCATTTCATATCTAATCCTTTTAGAACAGCAATTCTCATATACATTGCCCGTTAAATGTGTACACTAAAAGACAGACCACACATACATTGTAAAACATGAAACTATTCATACATGAAACTTCACAGAAAAGATAACTTATCAACCAGCTTTCATTTTTACCAACCAAAGGCTCTCATTAGCAAGATATGACTAACGGATAGCTAATAACTGCCGGTGGAGTTTGCACTATATTCTGCTTATAATGAAGATGTGAAGGACAGTCTACAAGGCTATTATTATGTCCTATGGGAAATACAAGATTCTAGTTTGGAGAGAATTTGGCCCTCTGGATATTTTCTTTTTATAACACTCAGTGAGTATTGACACTGGCAGTCATGACTGTTTAAGATAAGTCAGGAAAGACTAAGTGGAATAAACCTTTAAGCAAAAGTATAAAGAAGCTTAATGAATTAAAGCAGACCTACTTTTTTCTTTATTTTACCCCTGGCCCTTGTTCTTGAATCTGGGTCTGTGGGCTTTAGTTGGCCTGCAACTTGGCTGCCAGAAGGATGGGCCTCTACTTCACTTTTTATGTGAATAGTCAGTCTCCTAAGTAGTTCTAAAGCTGCTTTTTATTTGGCTGTGAATTATGAACATGTGAAAATCTTTATTTATTTTTTCACGGAGGACAAACAATAGTAACAGTTATCATTCTGTGAATATGACTAGGAAAAGTATTCTAAGTAGAAAGAACATAGGCTTTTCTTGTATTTAGTTAAACACAGGCTTATTACGTCCTTTACCAAACTTCCCAAACAACCTGTCTCTTATCTAGTTACAATTGCATTAGACTGAGGTTGAACCTTGAAAAAAAAATCTAGGTGGGAGAAGGACCTAGTATTACATCTCAACAGAATATTATCTTTACTATTCCCAAACCTATGTTTTCAGTTAAGAAAAAACACAGGTTTAATTAAAAAAAAAACAACTCCACAAAATGTTTATGAAAATGAAATCTTAAGCTATAAAGCTATCTTAAAACTATCATTTTTCACCCACTTATCATAAAAAACTAGTTCGCAGATTCTGCATACAGACAGCTTTATGTAAAATATATATAAACATTTGTCCAAATTGGTACACAGATTGCATAAATATGGCAATTAAGATTGCACTTACAGATGTGCATTATAATGTTGTGCAAATTATCACAATATCACAATTTCAAGAAATATTCAAATTGGAATCCAACGAAAGCAATTAGTGAAAAAATACCCATGCCAAATTTAAATATCTCAGAACAAAATTTAAAATGTCTTCAGTAAAAGTTCACACATTTAAAATAGTTTTATTCATTTTATTTGTATATGTCAAAATACATTTTTATTTCCAAAATAGTGGGTTTTGCAACTAGTTTCATGCAGAAACAAGGTCTGCTCAGTACTACCAATAAAATCAATATAGCACAGTAGCTGTTCAGTTTTAGATACAAAGAATAAATAACCTAAATACAAAACACTAAAATATTAGAAACATGTATTTAATCATTCTTCACAGGCATCCAAACTTCACAAATATAATCCTTAGCATGCCTAACTGTTGTGCAATCGGAACATGTTGCAGTCACTCAAACTGATCAATTATCTGTATATTTTGTCTATTTAAGACCAATGGAAACTCTCTAAATTCAGACCCACCATTCATACAGTTCAAATATAACCAAAAATAAAGTTCCCACAACTATCCTTGTACCTTTAGAAATCAAGAATCCTGAGCTTGGTAGTAAGAGCATAACCTTATATCTTCATAAAACCAATCAAGAGAGAGGACTTAAAATCCTGCTTACCAAAACACCCTTTCCCAATCCCAAAGTAATCAAAAATAGGCAGTAGAACACAATGACCTTTTAAAATGAAGGGGTACAAATTCACATTTAATATAGTACACAATACAATCAATAGCATAATTTGCTACCATAAGCTTTACAATGTACAATTTATTTAAATGGCTGAACTGTTCAGTGGTTAAGGAGACAGTTATGTGCCAGAAATATGTAATATTTTTTGCATGGTTTAATGAAAATATAAAAGCTATTTGTCCAAATAAAAGCCATCTTCACTATATAGGTTTGCTTTTTCTTTTTTTTAAAAAAAGGCCACTGAAATGTATAAAATGGTCTGAACATGATGGTGGTATCAAAGTCAATGCCTCTTCACATGGCAATAACAGTGCATTTAATATTCACTCACGGATTAAGCCTGCAAATTATTTCATAGCATCACTTTGGCTAGCACAACAGTTTAAGACAGCACTCAGATAAATATAGGTATGTGAAATGTGAAGCAATTATTTTATGCAAATTTAATTATGGTTGCTACTCTCAAATGAAAACTGAAAATAAAAAGTAAAAGCACTTTACAGTAGAAAACTTTTATAAAGATAGGGCTCCACATAATGTGTTATTTTTTAAGACTGTATATCACATTGTTAGCAGATTGTTTTTTAACACTCTAATGGAGTAGCCTACTTCATATTAATAGACATTTGAAGTAAGAAAAGAGTCAAGCATGCCATGTGGTGATCTAAAAATCAAAAAAAATACACTTATTGATATATACAGCATCACTCAGTACCTGCTAAAATGAATGTGAAGATTACAGAATCTAACATCTTATACTACAATAGTAAAAAACAAACGAAAACAAAAAAGTGACCAATGAGGGCAGAAAATAGGACTAAATGTAATTTCAATGGACTTTAACGCATTCATATAAGAAACAAATGCATATTGCACACACAGTGAAAGCAAATGTTCCACCAAGCAATTCAGTTCCAGGTGGGAGACAACACAGCATTAGCCTAATAAATGACAATGATCTGAGAAGGGCAAGTGTTTTTCTAATTTTTTTTTTTTTTTTCTGTAGGGAAAGCTGTGAAAACATAGAGAAGTCTGCCACATGAAGAGTTAGAAGGAAAAAATACAAACCCAAACTTAGATGTAAAGAAAAAAAAATTAAATATTAAAAAAATGGAAACTGTGGCACATCAAAAAATATTGAATAACTGTCTTCTGTGAGAGCTGAAAGTTTTTGTTGACACAAAAGTATTTATGTACAACTAAGGCTTACTGGTTAAATATCTGAGGCATATCTGGCCTTGAACACTTTCCTTATATGCTGGATCTGTAAACAAGTTTTCTCAGTCATTAAAAAAAATCTTCTCAGCAGCTGCATTAACATGAAACAAAGGTCTTGATACAAGAAAAATAAAAACAGAAAATTAAACGAAACAAAAATCCTAGATAAGAGGGCATTTGGCAGGATATCCGAAAATGACAGTCTCCATGGATTTTTCCCAGACTTCCAAGTGACTGCCAAATTATGGTCCACTGGGTTTCTAATATGTGCAATTCCATTGCTTGCTGCTTTTTTTTTCATTTGGAAAGTTTGCTTATAACTCTGATCAAGGCCCCATTTTCATCTTTTAGCCTCTGGTTATCTGCTTTTAGGTCTGGTAACATCTACAAGGGGAAAAATAGAAGAAAAAGGGTTTATTTACTTCCATAAAAAGATAAAATATAACTCTTAATAAATGTTATATCTTCACCACAAGACACATGAACAAGCACTGTCAGTTATATGTATTTCTAGTGGCTAAAACATATATCAAAAAGAAAAACAAAACGAAACCCGATTTGTGAAGCTAATTAGTTCAATACATGATGGAATGAAAGGTTTATTCTCCCGAAGTTATCGGTTGAAATGTACTGTACTAAGTCACTGGATATTATGATTCACAAGCATTCTATATTAGAGCAGCCAAAAAAATAAAGCCTTTTTTTTTGGTTAGGATAGGCTCTTAAGGGACCTCCTTAAGAGTTGCTGTCAGTACATAAACCAAGCCCATTTGCTTTATTTAACATCAGACCTCAAATCATAATATGTATTGTTATAATTTTGTAAGAAAATTAGCCTATTTAGGAAAGTTATAAATTAGACTGTTCTAATTTCTTAAAATTCACCTATGGTACTAAGTTTAATAAGTGCTTAGAAAAATATCTGATCTGGGTGCACACCTGAGGTCAGGGAGTTAACATGAGGTGTAAAGTCCATAGACCAGGATTTAAGACCTGGTGCCAAAAAAACAAAACAAAAACAAAAAAACGGCTAATTAAAGATAGGTGCTCACTAAATGCTAACAAAGCAATTATTATCTGTATTAGAACAGTATCAGTATTGTATGTATTTATAAAAACATCTAAACAGAGACAACAATAAGTATTTGGAAGAAACAAGAAAAAACTCATTCTCACATTCTCAAAACAAATTTTCTGTTTTACAGACAAATTGAAGAAGGGGTTGGAAATGTGCTAAGTTAATTAGATTTTCTACTAAGAATACATGTGCCCAGATTTGCTAAGAAATGGAATAGCTATATTTTGAATATGAAAACATACTTTCCCAAGATATTTAGCCTTCTTTTCCCAGCTTTCAAAATGTACTAGATTATTTAATTAGATGAACAATTTTAAAATGTAAAACTACCCTAAGCAAAATCTTTTATAGAGTTTAATTTTATATGAAACCAATCAATTCTTACCTGTGTTTAGAATGTAGGGTTATCAAATAATTTCAATATTATGTATTAGCATGCTTTTGTAATAGAAAACTAAGTGAACATTAAGATGGTTCTGATTGAAATGATGTTAATTTGAAAAAACTTGTTATACATGCCTAATCTTCTACTTCATCATATATGTAAAATACATGTTATACTATTTATGTTCTCTTTTTCTTTCTGGTAAAAAAATTTTAGGTAAGTCATATTTTTAAGCCCTAAAATGTTTATAGAGCCAAAAATGTACAAAAGGCCTGTAAAAGTGCAGACGAATCTTTTATTTAAATTTCTAAGTCATACCCTCAGTTTATTCTGGTTTATCAGTTGCCATATATAATTAGTGACACTTTCTAACATTCTGAGAAGCCATGCATAATTAAATAGCTATATGATAAGTTCCAGACACTATGGCATTAATTTGTAAAAGTGAGCTCAAGACACGCTTACTAATACAAAAACACCTGCCTGGCTCTACCAAGAAGAAATGATGAAACTAAATTATAGGTTCACAGACTGAAGTTGCCTACAGAACCCTGAGCGCTTGGCTACCACTCTTGTCAAGGCCCTATTCTCAGTCAGCAGTCGCTCATTTAACTCTCTCAGAGTTTGAATTTGCTTTATTTGGTGCAGGTTCTGTAGGAATCAGAATATAAAGAAATAGAAAATAAAAAATAAGAGAACGGAAAAGAGTGCAATAAAAAGATAAAATACAGATAACAAATATAAGAAAAAAATTAAGTCTTAAAAAATATTCCATGAGATTTACAAAGGTAAACATAGTCCTGAAATTCTTTTTCAAACAAAATCTAAAAAAAGTCTCCAAAGTCATTCAATAATAATGTCCTAATAAGAAACCAAATAATACATTAATAAAACATTTAAATCTTGATATTCTAATTCCATGGGAGCAATTTTCTATGTTAGCTCATTCTTTATCATGTGATAGAGATATTTTATATAAGACAATATGGTAGTTTTCATTTTCAGTTAACTATGCTATTTTTTTCCTACAAACATTTAAAATAAAGTTATTTCCACAGGTAATGCAGAGTTAACTAAAAAAAAGTTCTCCTTGTCCACTTGTCTATCATCTTTTATCCTTAAAGCTGAAATTTGAAAATTGATCCCCCCTCTATTTTATTCTCTAAGAAACAGTATCGGATGTGAAAAAATAATAAATCTCAAATCTTACAGTAATTATTGTCTCAGTTCTTTTATACCTGTACATCAAAAGTGCTATAAAAATTAATTTAAAAAGTTCTATTTTAAATACTCTCCTACTTTACCTTAAAACCTGGGCTTAGGAAGAAAGTCAGGCCCAATATGTGGTTAATTCACAAACAACACAATTGGCTTTGAAAACAATGCATATGGAATATACACAACAGACTGTAAAATTTAAATTTGTAAAATGGACTATTTCTTATAAATAGCATTGATTACTTACTTTGAGCTCTTCTTCCATTTCAGATATTCTTCTTTCTAGAGCTCTTCGTTCCTAGATCAATATAAGGTACCAGTAATTAATTATAATTACTACACTATTCAATTTTTTTCTAAAACTTGTGAAACAGTGATACTTTACAAGATCAAATCAGGAGCAGTGTAGAAAAAGATGTGATGCCAGTGATGTGTAAAAAGCTTTCCAAAATTTTGAAGAATAAATATGAAGATCATTAATGCTGATTACTTTCTATACTTTAAAGCTTTAACTTTTTGGTTAAGATGCTACATGACATGTTCAAACTAGTTTTACAGTTGATATAAAACAAGGATTTAGTAAACCAATAATCAAAACTGAGGATTGTATAGGGAAAAACACACACACACACACACACACAAAGATGCAATTATTCTACAGTGATAAAAGCAGAATAGCAAGAAGCAAACATGCCTAAAATATGCGTACTTTAAAATTTCAAAAGGAATTAATAGAAGTTCGTCTCTGCTTACAATGTTTACTAGCCACTATTATCCAATCAACTTTACAGCTTCCTATTTAGGTTGATACTGTGTGTCGCATTAATGCAGTGAATCTAATGAAGAAGCAACTGTAGCATTTATTTTAAACGACTTTGTTTCAAAGAGTGACAGGCAAAGGCAACATACATTATTGCAGTGTACTGTTTTCTTCTCCCCTGAATAATAAGCATTCTAGGGTGTTATGCAAAAAAGCAAGCAGCAGTAATTAATGTGATGTAAAATTTTTGGTTAGGTCATACCGCCCAGAAGATACTGACTCTTGCCGGTCACCTTTCAGATACAAACCATTTAAATTTAGTTTAATCACACAAACTATTTCCAAAACATTCTTTCCCAGATTAATAATTAATATTGATATTTAGTAAAGCAGTTCACTTACTGCAAATGTTAATGTTTTTAGGGTATGTGATTTAAAAAAAACAGATGGAATTCTATTCACAGACTTTTTAAGTATTATGTCCTCTGTTACTGGCATGTTTAAACATTATTTACACAGACCAGTATGTTCAAATCTTTCTCCTATTTTATAATATAGCCATGACAAAAATCATAAAAATCACCAAAATACCAGCACATATAGTATCATACATTATCTTCACAACTTGGCAACAACTAAAAGGCAAATTTATCAGCCTCAATTTTATTGAGGTGTGCCCTCAAAATTTTAACTACTTAATGGTAAAGTAAGACATGGACACTATACTAAATTACCTGGTCCTATTCTAGCTGCTCAATGAAATTGACAAGTGTAAAGTTGCAGGCAATTTCTTATGTTTGACAAACTTACTAACGTTAAAAAATACAGTAAGAGAAAAATGTATCTTTGTGCTTAGTCCAGTGCCTTCCTGGTACATAAGAAAGAGTTGAATATCACTTAATAGCAGTCAAAATCAATACTATGATTACCAAAGTCTATTAAAATGGGAATGGATTAGTGACTTTATAATTTATCTGCAAGTGACAGGCAAAATAAAATCAATTGGGAATGTCGAATACATATTTCAAATTTCAGCTACTACTACTGATTAAAAAATAAGCAAATATATGTATCATATGTATATATATTTTTATTTTATTAAAAAAAGGATAGATATTAAAATAAGCTATTTCTCTATGAAAGGATTAAGGGTGCTTTACTTTTTTTCTTTTGCTGAAATTTTTATAATAAGCAAAAAAACTGTCTTAAGAATGTGACAGTGTCTCTGAAAAATTTGCATTAACTATGTTCTCTTAGTCTTTAATTTAAATAATAAGAGCTAATTATTAAAAGGTATAATTTAGTAAATGACATAAATCATTTATGTTTTCTTATAGTCTACATATTTTAATGCATTTCTCTCTCCTTTTGGACTAAAAGGTAAATTAGTTATTTTTAAGTGGAATGGAAGAAAACGATTATTACTCTTTGATCTAGAGAGCATTTCTTCTCTAGTTGAAACCATGTAAGTGTAGTACTGCTTATTTGTACTCAGACACCCTCTGTGCATTTTTTCTTTACATTTTTTATAATTCATCCATTCTCAACTGCTCAGAGTAAGTTGGTCGTCTTTGTCCTATGGCCACTGGCAGATCCCTGAGCAATAATCCCAATAAATGGAGAGAAATACAAGTGAATATACCATAGCCACATAAAAATGGCACAAAGAAACAAAATGTTAAAAATATTTTTGTCATTTTTTTGTTTAAATTAATCTACTTTACTTAAAATTAAGTGGAGTATTAATTAAAAAGAATTTGAAAGCCTGATCTCAGAATCTGTAATATCTTTATTTGTAGAAGTATTTTACATTTGCAAAAATTAAACTAAATGTATGACTAGAAATGTTTTAAGTATTATCACCACAGAAAGTCAAAGACAGATAAAGCGCATCACAAAAATATCAGATTCACTATGTATTTCAAAATCAAGACAAGATAGTTTTTTCAACCCATTAAAAGAGTAATATGGTAAATTGTTTTATTTAAAACAAGGTAATTTCACGAGAAACTCTATAAAGAAGCTAAGCTAGAAACATTCATAATTAAATTAATAAATATATAAGCTAATTATAAAACACCATCCTTAAAAACAAAACTAAAGAAAATAAAAACTATCACAGGTTACACTAAATAATAAAAAGGGAAAATGATTATTCAATACAATGGACACTTACCCTTTTTTCCATTTCTAAAAGTGACCTATCAGCAAATCTTTCTTGTCTCTGCAAGAGAGAAACACAAAATGGATATAAAGGCAACAGATGTGTGTGGTGGTGGGCAAGAGCACAGGACCACAGTAAATCTTGAGTGGTATTAAAAGAAACCACTCTATGCATATGGACTAATATGAAAGTGTGAGCACATAAAAAGATGTGTATTGAAATAACAGTTAAATGAATACTTACAACTGTCTCCAGGACTCACATAATCTATGTATCACCTTTTCTAAGGTCTTTAATAATATAGCTGGCTTTCAGGGTAGGTGAGTGCTGTGGTATATAACCAAACATAATCTGGCATTCCCTTTCCTTTCCTCTACCTCCAAGAGTGGTGAACTTGAATGGTCAGATCTTAGGACCTTGATTTAAATGCTATTATAACAAGAATGAGGGACTGTATCCATGCAGTCAGACCAATAACCTGGCCTTTTTGTCCTTTCTCACAGCTTTCTTAGTCTTGCTCACTAGACAGAGTTTTCTTTTCCAATTATTCATGCTTCAGGATGTGAAAGGGTTCAGACTGTTTGTTTGTTTTTTAATAGAAATCCTAGTCACATATAGCTATTCTTTTCATGGTAAGCTCAGGTGAGCTCTCATTTTTCCAGTTTCCTGTATTACGTGATTGACTCAGCTGGTAAAAATCCCAAGATTTAGTGGAAGGAAAGAAAGGTTGGGTTGTTAAGCCACATGATACACCCAGTCTGAGAGAGCTGTGCAGTTGGATACTGAACACAGGCTCACTTAAAAATTATTGGTATCTTAATTCTTATTTATATTAACCTCTACATACATATTCTTTGAGATTCTTGGTCAATTTGCTGAAAATGAATTCACAAAATGACTCAATCTTCAAAAGCCAATTTGTTGAATAACCAGCTTTGCTAATTCACCAAAATTTAGTTTTTGATAAGTTTAATAAGATAGTCTTTTGTGGCTATTAACCACAAAATATACTTTAATATATGTCGATATACACATATACACATCTATCTATATATTACACACTACACATACATATTTCATCATTAAGCATGCCTTCAGTGTTTAATGTGGTAATTAAAAAATATTCTTTATATATATATATATATATTCTCTTTTGTTAACTTTTCAGTTTTCATGTTTTAGTTTCACCAGGACATGTAACTAAGTTACTCTTTGATATCTTTTTCACAATTTCTTTTTTATGGTTATGGTATATAAAATTTATACATTTAATCAAGACAAGGATTTCAAGGGTCCCTTGGTTAAATACTACCAAATAGCTCTAACCTTAAATTAATCTGTTAATTTTTTTTTAAAGGAAAGTTGCAGGTAAGAATGAGGGTGATTAAGCAGGCAGGCAGGTAGGCAGGCAGAGACAGAGGTCGAAGCATATTCTTTATTTTTATATAGTTGTACATCTTGGTTGTTTTTCCCCAGCCTGGGATGTGCTTAAGCCAGAGGCAGTTGACCAAACCACTCCAAAATTAATTAATTGGATGATCATTCCCTTGGAAGAATGCCATGCAACTATCAAAACTGTTACCACTATGTATTTTTGAATAGTGAAGTAATAAAATTGAAATGGTCAGGGTAAATTTTCTAAAGTTGAACAAAAAATTTAATGTTTATCCATTTTACCTTACTATATATATCCCGATAATCTTAAAATAATTATACAGTTTTTCCAACTAAGACATTAATTAGGACTGCTTACTTACTATCTTATATTCTTAATTACTCTTCTCATTATTAATTCAGTATATTAGATATAGGATACTCAGAATGCCCTCTAAGGCAGACGCTGTCATACTTTTTAATTCAGTGATTTATCTGGCTGTAGTTGATAGTATCAGATTGGTACATGACCCAAAGACAGCCTGCCAGTAATTCTGTAAGTGACACCACCAGGACCATGAATACTAACAGAACTATGCCACGCCAACAATAAACATTAACTAACAACTTTAACAAGTTGTTAATTCTATCAGTTCTCTCTTGCAGAGTTTGAAAGAGACATATATGAGGAATCAGATAGGGGAAGACAGAAAAGAGGAAGAATTATGAGAAGGCAGTAAGTAATGGAAACAGTTAAGCTGCGTCACCATGACAGAACACTTCAGCAGGAAGTAGAGGACATTTTTTTTAGAAAATATGATAACAAAATATCTAGAGAACTGGTTATGATACTTTAATGTTTGTCAGTTCAGTGAGCTAACTAACACAATGTGAAGACAGAGGACATTCTAGCTGAAGGATGAAGACACTCTAGTCTACTGTAAAGGCTAACTGGAAGCCAGCTTGTCTCGAATTGTGCAACATTCCACGTTTTTATGACACCTCAGTATGAAATGTGTTCTATGTCTCTTCTCTTCATTTTCATAGTAGACCTTCATCAACTGATGGAATCTTACTCTTTTTTTAAAGGACAGGCATGGGCAGGAATGAAAGCAAGGCGGCATGAAGGAAGAAGCATTTTATTTTAATTTAGTTGCTCACACTGGTTAGTCCTGCCCCCTCTTAGCCCCGACCTTGACTGGAACTCAGTGGTGTGTAGCCTTGTGCTCCTTTGAAAGTGGTTGATCAACCACTACTCCACCAGGGTGCGCCAAATGATGGAATCTTAAGTTTTCAAACCATCACAAGGCCTTGAATGCTAGAATTTTAGCATCACCCCTTCTGAGCACAGATAATTTCTTCACAATGTAATAGTGGTTTTATGAAAAAACGGATGTGGCAACAAGTATGAATTCAATATAGAGAATTAACTTACAAAATTATGAAGAGAGGAGTGTAAAATAATGTCAAAGAAAGCATGCAGTCCTATAAAACTCAGAGCTACCATTTTAGACCAGTGATCAAGCTTGTATTCTCAAAAATTACAGGACCCTTTAATGTCTTTAAAAAAAGATCCAGAAAAATCTCCATGATATAGAATATCAAGAATTCCCAAATTTCTCTAGTCACAAAGCATTTTGGGGGGAAGGAGGGGAGAAAAGAAGAGAGAATGTGTCTATTACTGTGTCCCAGAACAAGACTATGGACAAATAACTTCAGAATAATTCCTAGATTTTACACAGCCTAGATTATATTGATTTCTGTTTTGCTGTCAAAATTTTCTTGTCTAAAATTGTCTCTTTCAGGCTATTGCCTAGAAGGAAGGTAAAAAGATTTGATTAAAATTTATCTTCTAGCATTACTTATTTTGAACAAGGCGGCAATATTTACAGTGAATAAAAATTATAAAGAAATTTTAGAACTGTAAGAAAATTTTGTATAGTTTTGTTTTTCTACATTCGGCATGCTGAAAATAAACATTTAAATCCTTCATGCACCTAATATAGGTATATAAAGATTTGAAAAAACTGGGACTTTCTATGAGGTATTATGTCTATATTTTTAATTTACCCTAGAAACAACTAAATGTAATTATCAATAAACTTATCTTCCTGATTCTTATTCATAATAAGCTATCATCAATAACCAAACTTATGTTTAGCATATTAGACAACAGATCAATGCAATTTTTTTTTAAAGAAAAGGTACAGGAAGGAATAAAGGTGAGCAGAGGCAGGCAGGCCAGGAAGAGAGCAGAGGAAGCAGCGCTTTACCTATTTGATTTTAGGTTTTCATACTAGTTGCTCCAACCAGGCCCAGGACATGAAACTGGGACCCTGGGATGCATGTGGGCTATGCCTAATCACTACTCCACCAGGGTGTGCTAGATAAATATAATTTTTTAGATAGAATAAATTACAACCTTTACCTTCAGAGTAATGATGAGAAAAAGGTACAAACCTGGGTGGCCTTTTCCAACTGCAATTTAAGATCTGTCAGTTCCATATTTGTATCATGTAGCTGTGCTTTCAGCTTTTCATTTTCCGCTAGAATTTGTTCATAAAGCTATAAAAATTATGGTAGAATAATTACTTTCTCATCTCTCTACAACTGATTACTTTGTAATACTAAAATAGAAATTTTAATAATTAAAAATACATTAAAAATAAAATTTAATGTTTTATGGTTAGGAGGCAGAAATTTTTGGTTATGCAGGTGTTTATCCCCCAAAACTCTTTAAATATGACATTTCAGTTTCGATGAAAAACATAGCTATCCGATAAAAAGAGGGAGCACATCTCTTCTCAGCAATTATAGCTAAAGTTAAGGAGTCCCTGTAGGGGTCTGTAAACTTCTCTGCGTATCATTCGCTCCTGAATTCCTGACACTGAGATGGAGTGTCAGCTGCATTAATCATTACACTTGTATTATTTTCACTGAAGTTAAAAGTGAAATAGTTCCTGAACACTTGAAAGTTGAATATACTATCTTGAATCACAACACCTGAACCTACTATTCTTTCTCCCTCATCTCCCTACTATCACTACCGGCAGTAGATGATTGTAGCTACAATTATCTTTTATCTAAAATTAACTACTATTAGAATTGTTCTCTTAACCTCCCTCTAGTCATTTTTATACATAGCAGGAAGAGTTAACTTTTCAAAATGACCTCATTATTTTCATATGCCAACCATTCCATTAGATCTCATACATTAACAACTCTTGAATGGCTTTCTAAGTTCTCAGCTAAGAATATCCTTAAAAATAACCTATAAGGTACTACATGATCTGGTCCCTGCTGACATATCTAACTAACTACAACCACACAATGCTATGTATTGTTTATTTTACTGAACATTTATTTATTTTAGTGTATCGTTTACCCTTCCCCCACCAAGGTCTATCACTCCTTCTGGACCAATTTTTTTCTCTCATTTTTGCCAGTTAGCTACAAATAGTACTTCTGTTCTTGGTTGAAGATTTACTTTCTTAGAAAATTCATTCTCTGGTCCTGCCACTTATCTTTGCTGCACACTTTTATGAAACTGTTTCTTTACTTCAGGATAATTGTTTCAATTTTAAAATTAGTATGAGTGTATGATAATATGTTTCTTTTCCTAAATGGAAGATGTCTAAAGAGTAGGCTCAATATCTACAGTTCCATTGCGTACGAGTAGAAGCTCACTACTCAGTACAGTTCAGTGTTCAGTTCCTTACCAAATAAATGACTAAATCTCATTCATAATGGACGCCAACCCCAGGACCATGTTTCACTGACAGGGCTTGTAAGAAAGTTAGTAATTGAGTTAAATAACAGGGTATATATACAAGTATTACAAGGCTTCTTTTCTCCAACAAACTTTATCAGACTTATTCCAAGTTCACAATATGAAAAATCATGATAGAACTTTTAGATTTTTTAGGATTTATTTTTTAAAAAATTTCCTTCCATTTTTATTTTCCCCCTTGGCCTTGGGTCACAAATCTGGGTCTTTAGGCTTTACACAGTCTGCACCTCAGCTGTCTCAGCTGCCTGAGCACAAGGGTGTGCCATGTTTTTAGGATTTATTTCTTAATTATTTCTATCCTTAATCTTTAATAGCATTTGAACTACCACAAGATTTTCAGCAACCCAGGAAAAAAATTAATTCTCCTAAGAAAAGCTATGTTCTTTGGAAGCTTCTTACTAAAAATAGAAGTGAGAGTCTGTGCTTGTACACACATGCGCAACCATCCTCCTTCCCTGCCCTACTGAACACCCCTTTTCAGTTTCATCGTAATATCATAGTACTGGCTTGAGACACTTAAATGCGAAATAAATTCTGGGTATTTTTTGTCCATTTTAACCTTAAAACACCAACAACTATTTATATTCAATTTTAATAATTCATTACCCTGAACTAAAAGTTAAAGTAAGTTATTTCACGGTACTGATTTTAGTAGGCGTTTCTAGGGATAATATCCACACAAAAATACTTGAACACAAAAGGTTATTCTAAATTGAATATAACTAAAAAAGTCCAGTACCTTTTTAAAGTCAGCTGAGTCATCCTTTTCCAGTCTGCTGCTGTAAGGCTTTCTTTCTTCTAAGTAACTGTATGATCCAGAGCGACCCAATAAGGAATCATACCGATCACTAGCTGATGTGGAACTGGTTTCGTATCTTCAAAAGATTGAGCTTAAGTCAAAATCTTTATTGCAGACTTTCACAACTTATATTAACATGTATCCTAGTATTCATTAACTGGTAGGTAACCTGCTTCCTCATCTATTAGCTAATTAACTTTTACTTAATACGTAATAGTTTTTTAATACTACTAATATCCACTTTATAAAAAAGGGATTCATTATCTTTATATATAGAAATCAAAACTGGTTTCACACAATTTATTATTTCAACATTTAAAACTGTATTTTTGCATTTATTAACAGTTGTAAAATAAAAACATGGCTTATAATCGATGATGTATTATAATTAGCAGCAGTCCTTATTTTAAAGTTGTATATAGTAAGTGAAGTTAGTAGTATTTTAGATTTGATAAACTACAGTCTACCCAAAGTGATAAGTAATATCATTTTGAGTATCTGTCTAAAAAAGACTTAACCTAAACAAGAACATAATTCATTTGTAAATGAGACTTCTCTTATTACCTGGTTACCTTTTCTGAAAAATGTTAATACTTCTATATTTCAATTCAATAGAATTATCAGTATACAGAAATTTGTTTTTTTGTTTTACAAGGCTTTGATTAACAATTATGAGTAAGAGAAATGGAAAATAGAATAGAGATTAGATTTAAGGATATTGCAGAGGTTCTCTGAAAAGACCAACAATTTTAATGTAGACGACACTTTTTAGTGTCTTTTTTTAAAATCTAAAGCAAAGATGAAAGAGAAGGTAACAGTTAATCAAATACATTTCTCGTAGGCTTCATCAGCCCTTAATGTTAACAATGAAGTAGTCAATCTGGAAACAAATTAGGAAATTCAGAAAAATGTAACGTAAGATGGTAAAAATTATTGAAAAGATTTAAGAAAAATCTTTCTTGCTGATGAACTATAACTCTAGAACTGAAAGTAAAGCCTTTGATAAAGAAAGCCAATAATAGTTACTAGTCATCTAAATATCTATAGATATTTATTACTCAAATAATTCTAGCAATTTACCAAAATCCACAAGTATCTAGTAATGTATTTTAAGAAAGGATAAAAAGTTCAGTAAAAAAATTAAAACATACCTAGAAATGGAATCCGTCTACAAAGAGAAAAAGAAATGTTTTTAACTTCATTAAAGTAACTTATTAATAACGTAAATTTAACATAACAAATTTTTTATATTACTGAATTATCTATTCACTAAATATATTTTAAATTTAATGTTCATAGAAGGAAGTACTAGAACTGAGCACCACTGTATATTATTACATGTACAATACCATACATCTGGCAAATAATGGTCAACTTTTGTGAATTCCTATAAATGTCACCATACATTATTCTTTGTTTTTAAAAGGGAGACTATATACATATTTATTATTCATACCCACTCAGCAGAAGCCATATAGTTAACATTAAGAATTGCCAAGTTTACTATGTAACGTTACAAAGCAACTATTTTTCTTTTTTCTGAGGCAAAAATGAAGAATGCCTAAGGTATTTCATATACAATAATATATACATATTTTGTCTAAAATTTACTTTCTGGAAATCAAACTCTACCTTTCTTTAAAATTAGCGGTAGGTGATAGGAGATTATGACTAATTTTCTCAAGCAAAAGGCATGTTATATTCAAGTTCCAGTAATTCTCTTGTCTAAACGGTGAAATGATCAATAGGGTAAAAGTCTTACAAAGGACCAAAGAAAATTTTTTTTGACAATCATCTTTCTTCTTTCTCTTTCTTTTTAAACACTTACTGAGTCTAAAATTTTCTGTAAGATAACTTCAGTAATGGTCTGTTAAATTTCTGAAAGATATTTGTATTTTCCCAATATATTAACCACTGAATACACTACAAAAATTGTGGCTCCTTTGGGATTGTTTGAAATACAATTCAGATTGAAAATGTAAAGTCTATTTAAATTTCTTTTGCAAAACCAAGTTTGTACCTACTTCCTAATTTTTATGCAATTTTAATTTTATTGATTAACTCATTAAAAAAGTTTTGAAGATAAATCTTAAGATATTAATTTATGAATTGCTAAGAGAGAAGCTCCTGAAAGTTGTCATTATAAGCAAATAAATGTATAATTACATTGGTGATGAATATTAGACTTATGGTAATAATTTTGCAAAAACGAAACAGTATAGCCATTAAACAACTCCACATATTCTATCCCCAGTCCCTGGCAACTGCATTACTACCTTCTGCTTCTAAGAATTTAGGTAAGTGGAATCACACAGCAAGTCTGTTTGTGACTAGCTTATTTCACTTATCATAATGCCCTTGGCTCCCTGCATTTTAAAGTTCTTTTTCCAAAATAAAAATATCCTTTTATTTTTTCTGAATATAGTACCACAGGTTCATATAAAAATAGCATTGTATAAAAACATCCTCTCTAGCTCTCCAGATAATTACTTAATGTTTTTTTGGTACACATATCTATGTGAACCCATAAAATATCTATGTAAGCAAATACATTTTATTTAAACTATACTCTATCAACAGACATTCAGGATATTTTCATTTTTTTGCTTTAGGAGTCATGCTGCTATGAACACCTTGCAGGATGATCTTTACAATATGTCAATTGCTTCCTGGGAAATAAAGAAATGAAACTGCTAAATAAACTTTTCTTGCAAACCTTTTGATTTGTATTGCTAAATGGATCTCCAAAAAGGATAAATTAGTGTGCCAAAATCTTACATAAAAATGCCTATTTCAAAATAACTTAAATGTCAACAGATGACTGGATAAAGAAGCTATGGAATTCTATGCTGCTATTAAGAAAAACAAAATTGTGCCCTTTTGCTACAATCTGGATGGAACTGGAGGGAATCATGTTGAGTGAAATGTCAGAAAGAAAAAGAGAAATACAGGATGGTTTCACTCATATGTGGAGTATGAAACAAAGAAACAAATTCCAGCAAAAATAACAGGACTCAGGACTGGCTATAGGGGGTAGGGAGAAGAGGAAAAAGGTGGCAGTAAGGGACACTGGCACTCTGGTGGTGGGTGTGGTGTGAAACACAGACTGAGATGCAATTTCAGTATCCTAAATGGAATACAGCATTGTGAACTAAAGAAATGATTATTACTATAAAAGAAAGCCTACTTCAGTAATAATCATGACCGACCAGTATTATTAATCTTTGCCAATTTTGCTTTTGCACTGTTATGCCTTTGTATATTATTTATTAGTAAGAATAAATGCAGCTTCAAGTTAACTAGTAATTTACATGTTTTTGAAAATAATTTATAAATTTCATGTATTTTGCCTCCATTTTTAATAGAGTGCAAATACTAACCTTTTAAATCTTGCAAACAAGCGAGAAATACTTTAAATATGTATCTCAATTTTAATAAAGATGTCTTTTTTCATATTCTTGCTTAATATATTTAAATAATCAAATCTGTTCATCTTTATAGTGTCTTGCCTTGGTGTAATACTTAAATTTTTGATCTATTACTAAGGTCCTTTGTGTGGTCAGTTTACTATCCCATAGTTTCAAGAAAGCAAATCATAATAATCAAATAAAGAGAAGCCTAATTTCTAATAATATATGATAAAATAATTGAAATTTTGGGGGATGAAATTTTATTTTCTTTTAATTTATATCGTGAAGTCAGAGAACTTAAGCTCCATACACAATTTTGAATGTTCAATGAATTCATTGGCATCTTACAAATTTACTTTTCATTAAAGTACAAGCAAGTACATGACAGAAAGTTATTTTTCAATGTGGCTAACTTAAGAGTCTAAACCGAGTAGACGCTTTGTTATCAAGTATACCTCTGAGGTAATAAAACTATTTCAGAAAAGCCACAGAAGAATTCTGCTGCTCATACTAAAGAGTGGTGTTACCACCTTTCAAAAGAGAGCATCACACTTACTGGGTGGGAACACTTTTCTAGTTTATTGTATTAGATATTGTGGGTTAGTGTCTTAACTTTCATCCTTCCTTTTCCTCATAGTGTAAGAGTCATTAAGTTTAGGTGTGGCCGATGTTAGTAGCAAAATGGTTGCATTGACTCTATCAATAGTGGGCCTTATTTGGGCTAAGCCTATTATAATCCTCACCCAATGAGGTAAACCAGTTTGAGAATGAAGTTGACATAGAAGGGTTGTGTAATAAACAAGAGTACAATAAATTGTCTTTGTTTAATGCGGCTTGAGTTGGGTATTCTGTTACTTGTAACAGAAGGAATCCTAGCACAAAGCATGATCAATAGACTCCCATTTAAATAAAAAATGGTTCAACTTTATGTTTTTCATGTACAATTTTAGCAATAAAACACAGCATTATCAATGTCACAACTTTGGAAAGGTATCTCAACCTGGTAAAATGGGGGTATATGTAACGAGGCAGTGAAAAGTGTCAGCTGGGAATTGCTTATTAATTCCCTTCTTCTCATTTATCCTGTTCATTGTCTTCCCTTGAGAGATGGGACTAGGGTACCCCTAGGAAAGGAAGATAATGAATCATTTAGGGAATGTAATAAAAAGACATGGGTAAATTGGGGACAGTCCAGGCTAAAAAGTGACAAAGCTTTAACACTGCAAATAATTTACCCTTGAATGTGAATAATTCCTTACTCTGTCTATTTTAAGATGTCTCTGGGTCGAAACAGGCAAACTTGACCTTAAAAATAATGTTTATAGTCATCTAGCACAAATAACCAACATCTGGTCATTTCACATTATTGTAGATCCTTGATGAAAAGGAATTTAACCAGCTGTACTTAGGAAATTCAAGTCAAAAGGAAGACCACGTAACCTCTATTTCAGGGTAACAGTGCTAAGTTTACATGGCAGATTAAAACTGACTCATGTTAAAGAGCTCTATTCCTATGTGAATAAGGTTCTTTAAAAGTATGTTAGTTTTCTGCACAATCTATAGGAAACAGAGGGGAAAAAGGCTAGTGGAAGGAAATTTTTATTAAGCGCTGGCTGTGCAACCTTAAGTCATTTCAAGCTTGCTTTAGTTTCAATAATACAGACAAAAAAAATTCTGAAGTGATAATGTAAAAAATCCTTTAGAGATTAAATCTCTAAATAAATGCAAAAAAGTTTAAAAGGACTATTGTCTTCTCCAAAGCCTAATTTTGCCCTTCACTAAACTAAAATCTGGGTCTGGTAAGGTAGTCGCTATTTCTGAATATCCTTTAGATACTTTGTTTTGGTCAAGGGTACTAATCGCTCTTTTTTTTCAACTTTGAAGGTTAATTTATATATAATAAACTACATCCACTTACAATAAACAGTTTGATGAGTTTTGATAGTTGTGTGAATCACAAGACCATTGATCACAAGACCCTGAACATTTCCAATGCCTATAAAATATTTTATGTGTCAATTCCAGTCCCTCCACAGATCCTAGGCAAGCACAGATAATCAAACCCCCAGTATGCAGTAACCATACTGCATGAATAAATCTAAACACAAGTGAAAATTAACTTACAAAATATGAATTACAAAAGTAAGGCTCTGTAGTACCTGAGTTTCTTTCTTATTAGATCCCTCTTCTGTATCTGATTGTTGCTCTTGTTCATTTTCATCGCTCTAAAAGAGGGGTGAATTTATATTAGAACAGTAAAGATATATTTTAAACAGTTGATATTTAAATACTCAGAGATTTTTCGAACTAAAAGTGACAATCTACCAGGAAATGGGTCAAAAGGAAACATGATTTTTATTTTAAAGAGGAAGGAAGAGAAGGAAGCACTTTGATTTATTTATTTGTTTTAGCTGTTTCCCCAACTCTCCAGATCAAGCTGAGTACCTGGGTCTCTCTATACCCAAGCTTTATGCGTAGGCTTAGTGCTTCTGGGTGAGTCAGGAAAACAGATTTTTAAATGGAAATCTTTCTACCTTATGTAGAGGAAGCCTATTTGTCAGTGTGGCATAAAATCCAAAGTATGTTAGCATATTGGTGAGAAAGACCATCTACCTAACACTCTGATTTAGGAAACTAAGACTCTATTAACAAATCTTACTAGAGTTGAAATAACGAGGAAATTTATATTCAAACATATTTGGCTCAGGCTCACTATAAAATATCACGGGCTTTAAAATTAGATCATCTTAGTTTCATACTGGCATAACTATTTTCAACTATGTGACTTAGGACAAAATTATTTAAAAAATTTGAACCATAGTTACCTCATCCATAAAATAGGGATAAAAACTTTACAGAATTGTTCTAAGGAGTAGAGAATCCTTATAAAAGTTACTAGGTGAACAGGATAAATCAATGTTGCTGCTGATATTATTTATTAATATAAATTCACATCATAAACTGTCTTTATGCATTAGTTTACAATTTAACAGAACATAGGAACTAGCAAAGAACAGTGGGAAGGTTCAGAGGTCCTGAAAAGTAGTAAAAACAAACAACAACAACAACAAAAACACAAAGAAATTAACAATATGATGGAGAGAAAAGCTGCCTGCTACATAACACCTCTTCTTTGACACAGCTCTTGAAATTTTTGTATGCTGTCTGATAAAAGTTCAAAAGTATGGCTATGAAGGAAAAAGGAGACCTGTGCTTTGGTGGTAGATCAGAACATAATTCAATGCAAATTTAAATGAAAAAGATGAGGATTTTCAATGTAGATCTCAGGAAATTCTTACAATGCTGGTTAGTGTATAGGTCCAAAAAGTAGAGTTAACAGAAAAGGCTAGTTTGAATTGGGAAGTATACAAGTATTATATAATAAATATGGTAGTGTGTATGAAACTCTTGATATATATGAGCTATTAAGATAATTTTAAGTAATAAAAGTTTCTATGATAGGCTTTTAAAACTGTGTGGTTTTAATTTACTGTTATTAAAATGTTACCAGATATTATGCACTTTCTGATGATTGAAACTGATCAGTCTTCTATGTCCAATTACTAATGTATAAAAGTATATAAATGAATATGTCAAACTATAAAGATGCAACTGTTTGAAAATATCTGAAATAATTTTAAAAATGAGGTAAAGGGAGAAATTTACTCATTAAATGAGACTTGAGATAGTGAATTATAGTATCTGATCCCAATCAAACCAGCAAAGCATACAACTACAACAGTCATTACTGGCATTTACAAGTCAACTGGACATTACAACTCACTAGCTATTTAACATTAAGGATTTATTGTCAATTTACTTAACAATAAACATGATGGCACAGTGATCATTTACTATGTGATATGTATTATGGTTACTTAATTTATTTTAAAAATTCAATTTTTCAAACAGTCCTTATCTCTTAAGAATACATACTGAACTTTCTACAAAATAATGGAGTTGGGAAGTGGTAGGGATTTTGCTTAAACAATGGATACATGGGATTACTATTCAGTTACTATTGTATGTTTAAGGTTTTCTTAAAAATTAAGAGAAAAAGGGAAAAATTAAAAAAAAAACTAAGAAAACATGACAAAACAAATCATAACTGTTCTTTGTCACTATATGTTGTATGGGAAAAGTGTAAAGTTCAATTTATACTGTGCTAACCCATAACTCTTCTTTCTCCAGTCTACAGATAGCAATGTCAGGAATTAGAAAATGAAATTTTATAAGATCGTTATCACTTGATAGTAGTAAAGTATACTTCTATACAGCATCGCTTGAGATGAAAATGATTGTTATGTGTATCTTAGAATTATATTAATGAAAAGGGGGTTAAATACAAAGCATCTTTCTTTCAAGAATCTCTAAGATAAAACAAACAGTTTAGCTATTACATTATAATCAGTATATGTACTCTGAGCAGCACTTTTTTTTTTCAAAATTAGGAGAGAACTCCCGCTTTTAAGTAATACCAGAATCTAAGTAGTTGCTAACTATTCTTACAAAGAAGAACTTTTCTAATATAATAACTTAGCTCAAAAAGCACAGCCATAATCCAAAGAATACATAATCTGAGGCAATAAGAAATTATTAGTATGCAATTTTGAAAATATTAATTATACAAGTAGTTATATTCTAATGACTACTCACATCTTGTGTCCAAAATGAAACTCCTGTAGATCTTCTCTTCTCTCTTGGTCGCCGTCGTTCTCTGATTGATTTAGTTTGTGTTTTATCTTCTCCCTCTTTTTCTTCTTCTCTCTTTTCTCCCTCTGTTAAGGATTATAATAAACCAATGCGTCCTGGCAGTATTTTGCAAGGCAAATGTAAAAACATATCTACGCCAACCTTCTTTATGAAGTATTCCAAAATTATTTAAACAGTATTAATTTCATCCCCTCTCAGTGTTCCTATAACACTTGGTTTAAACATTAGATATGTTCGTGAGGATCAAGACAAGAACAAATTGTAATTACTTAATTTCCTTACTACCTAAAACAAAATATTTTGCTCAAAAGACACAAGTGTACTACTTGATGAATAGAAAAATAACTGAATCCTCTGAGGAGGATGGAGCTCCAGCTAAAATGGCTGTTAGGGAGATAGTTACTATACTCAAAGTTAACAAAGAACTAAAAGTGACAAGGAAGTAAAAAAACCAAAAACAAAAAAACAGTCTTTAATGGCAGACCAGTAGTAGGCATTATACAAATGTTATCAGTTTGTTCCTACTATTCTTAGTTTACATTCAGGGGCAGGATAAATGCAGTAATATTTATTTCTATTTCACAGTATCTAAGAGAAAATCCTTCTTTTCTGGAAATAGTATATTAAAAACAAATCAAAATGAAAAATCCTAATTTTTTTCTTTCCTGAGACAGTTAAAATGGCACCAGTTATATATCAGAGAATATCAGAGTCAGTGAATATGCTTCAAAAATCAGATATACATGTGACAAAGAAAGGTTAATTTTTTTTTTTTTTTTTTTTAAGTAAAGGTACAGATAGGAATGAAGACAAGCAGAGGCAGGTACACAGGAAGAGAGGGGGAAAAGTACTTTGTTTTATTTAGTTCTTCCTCGTTTTCACGCTGCCCCCTGTGCCCTGCCCCTGCACCCTGCCCCAAACCCCCATAAACCCTGGTCCTTGGCATATATGTTGACTATGTCTGGTGGATTTAATCATTAAGCCACAGGTCATGCCAAAAAATGATTTTTCAAACGTTCCTTTTGTCATTAGTAAAGAGTCACAGCAAAAAAAACTCTTTAAAATTATAGTACTAAGAAGGGTGTTTTAAGCTATCTTTGCAATCAGTTTGGAGCAAAGTACTCAAACTCCAAAGCCTACTAGTGGCCACCCAGATTATACAACGGGTAAAATATCCAGGAGAGCACTATTCTAAAGGGGCGAGGAGTATTACTATCTGCTCCAGTAAGTGGCTGACAAGTGAGAATTCAGACCCAGTGTTGCCAAAACTTCCAACTTCTCAACAGAATATAGATACTTAAAACTTTATTCAAACATACCCAATTTTAACTGTTTGCTCAAAATTTTTTACAAACATTAACCTAATTATAGCCGAAAAATATCTTTATCTCAAGAAATAAGGATGAAACACTTTGCTTTAGCAAGGACATTAATTTGTTAAGTAATTTTACTTTAAAACAATTTGCAAAATATGCTTGAAAGCAAGATGTATATAATAGATAAGAAATATCTTAAAAGCACTAATAAGCTGTACCTTAAAATAGTCACACACTAGTTTTTCCATATTGACTTGTCTGTGTTGGTAGAAATAAAAATTTTTGTGAATCTTAGGTTATAAAGATATATGTATGAATGTCAGATAATATAATTTCATTTTATTTTTCACTTTTCTCAATCATCACATTCTGTCTGTTTAGGTACAATAAGCCCCAATTTAGAATATTGTTTCTTTTTTGCTGCTGTATTAATTAAAAAACCAACCCAATGGATTATTTGAAGGAAACGGTGTTTTCAAACTTTGATCTTCTTACCTCTTTCATTTTCTTTTGTTAATCCTCTGGAATAAGCAGAAGTTATACCTATAAGACTATTTGGCCTGTTTAGCTGACTTTGAGTATAGAGTGAACTGCTCATGGTAGAAAGTGAAGAGGATGGAGTGGTTGAACTTGAAGTTGAGACTGGTCTATAACGCTGATAAGTCTGTGAAATATTAAAATCAAAACCTATTTGAAATATCAATCACAGTAAAAACCAAACCAAACCATACCAGCACACTTAAATAATTTCAAAAAGAGAATAATGTTCTAGCCATGTTAAAACAATTCAGATTTACACTTAGTTCTTTTGACTATTTTGTTTATGTTATAAATTTGTATTTTTTTTTTTTTTCCTGAGAATCACAAGACATACCATTTGACCTAGCTGTGTCACTGGTATACTATTACCTCATCGTATGTTCTGGAGTACTTTTGTTTATAGTCATCTTCTCTAGAAGTTTCCGACTCTTTCTTTTCTTCTTGTTTCTCTTTATCTTGCTTTTCTTTTTCTTCTTTTTCTTTTTCTTCATTTTCTTGTTCTCTGGTTCGGATTGAACGACTTCTTCCTATTGTTTTTTCTGCTTCCTGAAGATCAGTCAATGTTACCCCCTACATGTAAAAAATATAAATTTAACTCACATGTAGGAAAGCTCATTTCAAAGGACTATGTTAGAAATAGATAGATAAGAATGCATTAATAGTCAATTACACAAGCTTGAAACTGGTTTTCAAATCGAAACAGAACTTGTACTTAGCAAGTCACTTTCATTCTAGGAAGAATGAGAAACACAAAGATAGGTACCAGGAAAGATACAAAGTATATGTAAAAAATTACCTCTAATTCAATTAATTAACAAAATGCCATGTGAATTTAAATATAAATATCTCATGAAGTTCAGAGAAGGAAAAATTAATATATACACTGTTTACATATGAAATTTATATGTATTATACACAGGCACACAGAGAAAATTTCAGCAAAGAAATAATTTTGAATAGGTTTTATTTCAAGAAGTAAATGTACAAAGACAAAAAGAAGTATGTTATGAGTCTAGCAAATTATTCAGATTGAAATGTGAGTAACAGTAAAGATCAAATAGTTGATTCTGGATTTTGGAGTTCCTCAATTCAGGAAAGGAAAGATACAAAGATACATAATCACAATGCAAAGAGGAGGTAATGAGACTTTAACTAGTCTGAATGGCATTTCCTTATACTTGCAAATTAGCTGCTTGATGTATCTAATACATAATCCTCCCAAGTCCAATACATTCACAGAATTCTTTAAAAATTCTTAGATGTCTATTTTATATGATTAATTCAATCTAATACTTATCAAATACTCTATGCCAGACATCATATTAGAATGAAAAAAAATCAGATGAAATGTAATATTAATAGTATAAATCTATATGCAAGACTATGGGAAGATTACCAAGGGAGTATTAATCTTTTAGGACTTACATTATATACAGTCATCAGTATTTTCACATAAGTGAAAAAGGAAAAGTTAATTTACTTTGAAACTTTACATATTATACACATGAAATAATATACCTGTGTTGATCTTCTAGACTGTCTTGCTTGTCTAGATCTTGCTTTTCTTTGGGATTCAGATTCTTCATCTCTAACAGGAGTGAGGTACGACCTATAGCAGTAAATAAAAATTGTTATAGTTGGAGCTATAACTGTGAATTATATACAAATATATGTGAATAAAACATACATGTTTAGCATTCTAATGGGTTTTTAGGATGGAAAATCTTCATAAAATGGTTATACCCACTCTGAAAATCCAACAATAAAACGTGACCATTTTTTAGATCGAAACTAATCACATCAATGTAACAAAGTTTTCAGGTTCTTCCTAAGTGGTTTTTTTTTTTTAAACCACATAATAGCATTCCTTTTCATCTCTTTTTTTGATTCCTTGCTATATCACACTTAATGATGTGTGAAGTTATTTGGCAAAATTCTATACTGTCTGTATCTTTTTATGGAACAGTGGCTGGGACTTAATGTAACACAGGCTATGGAGTGACTACGGAGTAAGCAACAGTACCTGCATTCTTGTCATTGTACATTTATTAATGATGCTTTTGCCTGACCTCATACTCTATTCATACTGATTTCTTTAAAAATTCAACTGTTTTTGTACTTCATCTGCTTTAAAATCAGCATATTACACTTGGGTAACTGATTTTCTGATATAAAGAAAAGGACTTGGCATTTATCTTGCCTAAATTTCATGTTATAAATCTAAGCATAGCAATTTTCCATCCTTGAATATATACAATTTAAAAGCATGCAATCTATGCCAAAGAAAGGGCAAACAAGGCAAGAAAAAAAGAGACCTGCAATACCACAGGAAGCTTCCTTCCAATGATCAATGTTATTTGAGAAGTTTAACAATGAACATTTTTTCAAATTATATTACCATGTAGCGGAGAATATTTAGACATATCTCTATTTTCTATGTTAAGCTAATCAAGTTTATACCTCTCTAAATCCTACTTTTTTAAAAGGCTCTTTGTTAGCTTTTGCATTTGTCTTAGTTTGTCATTATTTTGTTCTTTCCCTGACACTATTCATGTCACTAGCACTCATGGTTTTATGCTTTACTGGCTATTTTCTTCTGTATCCTTTAAAGCTCTGAGTTGAGAGTACAAACTATCTTAAATTCCTTACAATCATTTAATTTCTTTAAAAGCCTTTTTACACTGCCCCCATTCCTTCTATATATATTGGGTATCCATCTTTCTTCCACACCTTTTAATTTTAAAAATCTGCCTCCCTAAAACTAGACTATAAGATCCATTACTGCCAGGACTCAACTTTTTAGATAATTAACCCTAAGATGACAATATTATTTCTCACCCAAGATGCTAGTTGCCTCAGTTTCATCAATAACCCTTACTTATTGGTTAAAATTAGTTCTAGACGACTGGTTTTGTGGCTTTTTCTTTAATCACAGTAAGCAAGGTAAGTGAAAATATTCCTGTGGGGATGATTTTACCTGAATGAAAAAGATGAAAGTTTCAACATGACTATATTTTTACTTAAGTTGTTTTTATCATCTGGTTTGGGGAAATATCACTTGCTTCCTCTGTTTGGAAGAATAATGCATGACACTATCACAACTGTGTAACTTTTCCCTCTTTATCCATATATTCTCTACCATATTTTCATCTCTAGCTTTCTAGAATACTGCAGCACAATTCATCTAAGTGAAGCATTTTGCTGAAGAGCTCATCTTACAAATCCTGGTTTCTACTAAAATATTACTGATTTAAGTTCATAACTTAAAATTTTTATTTTTAAAATAGATTTCTAAATTTCGAATTTTGTTTTTTTACTTTAATTTGCCTTTGTAGAAGTGGAAGTCCAGGGAAAAATTCACTACATACAAATTCTAGTTATCAGAATTTCCTTAGTTTGATATTCTTTTAGTTAATGTTCTACCACATATGGCTTCATCTATACCGATGCACAGATACGGAGAGGAACACAACAGATAGGACACCCGCCCTCTCTTCCTTCTCTAATGTTCAAGTTACACTAAACTTGTCAGTTCTCTTTCTTCTGTTGCTTCATAATTTTCATTCTATGTAACCAACACCCACTGAGTTTTAAGTTTTTATATAGACAAAACACACTTCCTAAATGAACTACTGATTTTCCTTAGGCAGGTAATTTAAAAGGAGAAAGAGAATAACAAGCTTGTTACTTATGTTTAAGGAACATTAATTCTGGAATATGATAAGGAGTGTGAAAAGTGTGAATTGTTGAAAACATTGGTTATATAAATTTGGAAAAAGACATAGTTTAACCTTCTCTAGGAAAAATCACAATGTATTAAGTGGTCTAAGAAGTATGAAGGGATGAAATCTGCTTAACTGTATTTAATCCAAATTTTCTCATTACTATTAAAGGAGGGAATTTTGTTTTTCTTTTGTGGGATACCTCTTAAATGTGGGAAAGTACTCTGTGAAACAGTGGCTTGGAAAAACAGCTATTTATTTATGCATCCTCTGGTCTATTTGCTTACTTAGAACTCTACCAGATAAGAAAAAATAAGATGAAGCCTTTGTTTTATAATAAATATGGTTATATATAAAAGTTTTAAAGTAGCCCATATGGTTGCACATATCACTTCAGCATTTCCTGAGTTGCTATTAAAGTAAGCACTTACATGGACTATTTAATTCTGATTCTGACTATGCATTCACAATTTAAAAGTTTTCACATTTAGTTTAGAACAGGGAAATCTGCATTGCTACTTTGTTCTTTTACCCCGATGGCACTAATCACCATCACCCTTCTTACACATGGAATCTAAATTCATTGTCAATATAATTTCAAGTTGCTATGAAAGTTAACAAACCTATTTATTATGTTTGGTCCAACATACACAGGTTAGACAGATACAAATTACTAGATGACTTATAAAATCAGTTCATTTTAAAGTTTCACACAACAATTGACCCAAACAAGCATAAAAATCTAGGCTATCAATTTGTAATATGCAATGTATTCCCTATATTTGAGAGTCCCTGATACTCACTTCTTTTCTCCTCTCTTGAGAAGCCTATATAGAGTAAACTTCTAAGAATAGGATATAGAGAAGAAAAAACATTCATATATTTTAAATGCTTTTACTTCCAAAGAGCTGATCATCAAAGATATGGTAGATTATACCTCTAACTCCATTACTGCTTCAATCATCATCATGCTATAGCATTAGAGTTCTTTAACTACATAGGATATATAATTTTACTTCACAGAAGCAAAGATTGCTTATAATTTTCTTAGCAACCTAAAGGATGTCATTTCTAAATTAAAGATTTTTCCATTAAATGCAATTATTTTATAATTTTTTGTTTCACTGGCATTATCTGAAATATTTATATATACTTATACTTAGATTTTTATATATTTATATTTGGTTAAACCTAATTACAGCTTTAAAATACTCCAAGGTACACATGCAAGGGTGCCTAAAGTGGTATACAAGTACTGACAAAAGTTTCAGTCACAATATATTCGTAAATCAACATATATACATTTTGGGGGCAAATTTTCAGTCATATAGAATTTAAAACCATTAATGAAAATTTAATTAGGACAAACAGAACAGGCCAACAATGTATTCAAATTGCAAACAATTATTTGACATGAAACAAAACACAAACATTAATATTACTGCAAACATCACTGAAACAAAGTATGACAAACAAAATTTCTACAATATAGACTAGGAAAAATATCAATAGACAGATTTCACTTCTAATACTATAGGAATATGCTGTCCTAACAATATCTACAAATATTTAATTCCTTCCTTAATGACTTGCAGGAATAATTTCAAAAGTTGAAATTTAATTCTCTCCAACAAAATTAAAAATAACAAAATCTGAGGTTAAGAATCATAATTTGTCCTGAAACAACTGGTATTTTTTGGGAGATATTCAGTAGGCTTTAATTTTCATTGGAAATATTCTTAAAAAGCAGGGAATGCAAGTGATAGAATTTTCAAAGTTAAAATTTATCATCTCACTTTACAAAAGAAATTCTGACCCAGAGAATACTCTAATCATAGGATTAAGGGGGAGCAAGGCTTAAACACAAAGGCTTCAGACTGCTTGTCTCTTTAACTCTGTACCCTTTCTCCATAAAAGCAAAGCCCTCAAATATATTTTCACTGGAAGAAAATGATGGATGCCTGTGATGTTTTAATTTTTATTGCCTGTATGATCTTATTGAAAATGAACCAAAGGCCTAAACCTGACTTAAATTTAGAGAAAAATAAAGGAGGAATGATTACAATGATATGACTTACGCTGGTATTCAAGTTACAAAAACACGTAATCATTTTTAGTGATATAGAAAAATCACTACATTTCATTATAAAAATAGAAATAAAATCTAAATATGCTGACAGAAATTAAAAATATAAAGATAGGAAACAAAATTTAATAACAATTATTTCTCATATATTCGCTATAAATATTACTACTTACTACAGGTCATGCATTTTGCTAGGCATTAGAGACAAAGGATAACTAAGATTGTCTCTGAATGCTAAGTTCCAGAACAGAACAGTTAATATAGTTTTTAAGTAAGGAAAATATCAGTTATGAAGGTAAAAAATTAAACTTTTCAAGAATAAAAACTATGTCAAAAAATGTTAGATTTAGTTTCCTTAGATTTTCTCCTTTCTTAAGAGGAAAAACAAGACTTAAAGCTATTACAGAAATACTGAAATGATTCTCCTACTATCTTGGGCCTAATCTCAGCTCTCACAAAAAATCACTATACAACAGCAAAAAAGCCACTTCATATCTCTGGATCTCATTTTTCTTCTGTAAAGTAAGGTTATCACAAAAGATAATGGGTAGGTTTCTTCCCACATCTTTATTTCCATACTAATTGACGGCAGCAGGAAAAAGGCAATGTTCGTAAATACATTTAAACACAAATATAAATTCATAGGCCCTGAGAAATTTAATTAGTGAGTGACTTCTAGGTACTAAAACTAAAAGGATGTACTTAAGAAATTTAAAATTATTTGGTTTACATATATGCAGAAGAAACCTTTCTTACCAAGAGAATCTTAAAGTAAGATTCTCCAAAAAACAAAACAAAGTTTAATGACATCAAATTTTTAGTAATGGGGGAAAAACAAGTGAGATGAAAAAAATGCGCTCTTGTCATGTGATATCTAGTCTTCCATGAGTGTGTTTATGTGTTTAGGTCTTCATCATAAAAATACTTTGAATGAAAAATATGGCTAAATAAGAAGACAACGGTCTGACTCACTGCCTTTCAATTAAAATATCAATTCTGTCGGGTGGGGGGTTCCAAAGCGTAAATACAGTAATAGCAACTTTTGTAGTTCTAAGTTGATAGAGATTATTTCGTGCATCAACCTACTGAAGAAGATGGTTACCAACGTCACAAGATTAAAAAACAAGACAAAGCAAACAACTTTCATCACTGGGCAAGTCACATTCGGCAGTCCTATTAGACCTTTACACACCTGCGTCTCTCCCTGACCTCTGATGTGGAGGAGACAGTGCCAGCAGTAGTTGTAGTCAAGGTTGTGGTAGAGGCTGCAGCATTTACAACAGTTGGCGCAACAGGAATGGTCACTGCCGTAGGAACACTGTCCTTTTCTTTTTCAGTACTATCCTCAGCCCACAAACGATTTGAGGTACTATAGCATCATAAGCAGCAACACAAAAAAGAGAAAAGGAAAACAAGCTAAACAATGAAAGCACTTTCTAGCGGCTGAAAACATGGCTATAGGGGGTGGATTTTTTTTTTTTTTTAAACAAAGCAAGACATCTTTGAACTATGAATCAAAAAGCTCACCCAGAGCTGTCAGAGAGGAATTTACATTTTAAGCAGACTAATAATTCAGGAACTGAAATTTTTCCCCCAGACATGCATAATTGTCTCTTTTAGAATACATTTTTATTTGCAAATAATTTTAACAAGGAAAATGAAAAAATCCAGAGCCCCACAATCTTCTACACAAAAATGCATGCACATACATAAGCACACAGTAGCCTGAACACAAAATGTATCTGTGACTCACCTGCTTTGTGTGCCTGGTGAGGAAGAACCCGTTGTAATCTTTGTAGCAGTGCTTGTGCTGGAAAGCAGGCTTTTCTGAAGCCCAGCTGCAGAGGTAACTGTTGGTGTTGATGTGGTGCTTGGAACACTAGAACTAATCAAATCATCTTGTCTTCTACCAAAGGAGTAACTAAAGGAAAGAGTCATATCTATATAGGATGTGTTTGTATGTGTATTCTATAGTTAATGTCTATACATTACACTGATATACAAAATCAAAAAAATAAAGATGTGTTCCTAAATACACCACCAGCTCCAGCACCAAGAGTTGCATCTACCACTTGCTAGAGTCTAGATGATTTCACTAGTCTGGTAGTGTATCATTTACCTCTCTCCTCCACTTCCTTAACAAGACTCAATGATGATCTGATTGGATATACGTCTGGAACTGTTCCAGAACATATAGTCATGACAGACTGGACCTGAGAAAAACACTCTAATTGGTTTCACTCAGGGGAATTAAGACTTGGACATTTCTGAAAAAAATTGTTTCAACAATAGCAACCCACGTCTGTATTAAACGTGCTCATATTTTACTCTTCTTTTTGGTTGCTTTTAGGAGAGAAATTGATTTCTAGGTCCTCTTCCCCTGCTTCCAATATAATAGCAACATTCCAATTCAAGGCATTTCCATAGATAAGTTCTAAGACAAGCAGAAACTTTCCAGGTCATCACATGATGACCAAATCAGTTAAGAAAATGATCTAGCACAATTACTCTACTCAGTTACATAAGTTCCATTTAAATATGCTGTAATCTAAAAGATGCTTCATCATATATCAAACTTAAAACACATTAAGAGGAACCGAAAGCAGGAGAATATTTCCACCTGTTTTACAGGTATATTGTACTTTTAAATGAAGTTTTTTTTAAACAACAAAGGATGTTAAAAAAAAGCATTCTCTTTCAAGATGTTAAATTGAGGGATGCAAACACACTGCCTCATAGATATTTATAAAAGTATATATAGAAGTTACTTAAGCATCATGATTACCTTTTATGATAAGTAGAGCCCTCATTAATTGAGCTATTCTTTTTGAGATCATCTTCCCATTTTCTCCTTGCATAAGAACTACTTGTTCGCACACTTGAAGAGTCTCTGTAAAAAGAATGCTCTTCAGATTGTGGTAAATAATTGAAAAACAGGATTGAGAATGTCAGATACAAACATTAGTGGAAGTAGAAGCTAGCAAAACCCCTGGGAAATATTTTGGAATATTTATTAAGAAGTAAAATTACTTCAATTCCAAGACTCCTCAAAGTATAATCCTAATTATAGAGGAAAATAAAGATGCTTATAGAAATTTTATTTATGATCACAAACCATTAAGACATATTTAAATGTTCATACCATGGGGAGGAGATACGGTTACTTTAAACCTCAGATCTACTCTATGGAATATGATGTACTGATCAAAAAAATCTTTACAAGGCTAAGATTGAGTATGAGATGTTAGGTCAAAAGAGACAAAAAATTAGTGATTATAACATGATTACAACTCTGTCAAAAAGTTCTCAAACTCTATGCTTTGAAAAATAGGAAGAAACAAACTAAAATGTTGACAGTGATTAAGTAGGGGCCTTTTCATTCTCCCTTCTCCTCTGCCACATATTCCAAATAGTTTATGATCTCTTCTTCCACCATTCCACTGTTTCATTCCAGCTACAATGCTCTTTTTGCTATTTAATGAACACACCAAGCCTGCACCACCCATGATCATGTACTTGTGCCCGATCAGGATGCCCTCCATCTCTTCCTATAATTCATATCCCAGAAAACTATAACAATCATCTAAACTCTAATGCTAGAGACTTAAAAATTTATAGTAAAAATAATAAGCAAGTAGAAATAAAACCACCTGTTTTCTTTCTCTTCAATATCAGATGTACTTGCTAGTCGTCTTGGTATTGTAGGTGCAACATACGCAAGCCTAGTTCCTTTACTATCTTTCTCCTAAACAAAAGGAAAAAAATAAGTGAAAATAAATCTGTGTGGTTATTGGTGCTGCTAAAGATTTTTATAGAAAGAACATTCAACAATGTATAATTACATTCACTAAATTACTTTATAGTATTTCTACAGCTCCTAGCTAAACTCTAAAACTACAAATATCAAAGATAACTGATGCCAACATAATATTTTCTTTTCTTTTTCCCAAGTCTAAAAATAGATAATACTCTAATAATAAACGAAGAAAAGCTTCTCCACAATTTTAGTAACTTTTCCTAAAACTTCTGTAACAGATTATTTTAAGGTAATAGAATATCTAAGTAAAAATATCTTTAGAGAAAAAAGATCTTAAATATGGCTCATTGGTAAGTTCCAATCACTTGTTATACAAACTATTTACAATACAACATTATAATATCCAAAGCAAAAGCTATTAAATTTAAATTATGTTTACTGGCAACTGGTTGAGAGTTAAATCAATGTCATCTGATAAATTCCCATTACAGTGGCATAAAGTACTTGGAAAAACAATTGGTAATAAATTTATATAAAATGAAAAGTATTAAAAGTACTTGAGAAATTCTTTTTGAGTTTCTGATAAAAGGAAATACTCCCCAATTAAGAAAACTATGAGAGAAAAAGACTATGCATTGAAAATGCATAGAAAACAAATCATTCAGCTACATAGTGTTGAATAAAATGTGGTGTATTCTATTTGATGCAATTTAATACTGCATCCCAAAATACAATTAATTCAAACTACTCATTAAGACAAAATTGCTTGCGATTCATCAGATAAAAAAACAGTAAAACAACTGCAAATACTAGGTCAAATGCAAACTATAATTCTAGAATAAATGTGTTCCTAAACTTTGGAAACCTTTCTTAATAAATAAAATAGCTTGATCCTTAATATATTTTATGATAAACTATAAAGTAGGATAAAGGACCCCTTTAATCGTGTCTTATAGTTTATGTTTTGAATGAAAACATCTGATTTTTTCAACACATAATTCTATAGAAATATTTCAGATAGGCACATTGTATTATATATGTAATTCATTAAGTTAGGTGAATTAAGTTGATATATAGATCTAGGCTGTCCATATTTCCTTGAGACAAAAACCAGACACAGTGCTTTTGGGCCCCCTCAACAGACTGGGTCTGGGGCAACTCAACTCCTGTTTTGCCTTGCATTACAGATGGCCCTGATTTATTAAAAATGGGACATATGGTCAGTCTATATAGATCTAATGATAGCATAGAAAAACCACCAGATTTGATGTTTCTGAAAAACATATTAATAAGATTTTTATAGAAATCAGAATGTAAACTAGAGTACCTTTTCTTTATTATCCAAAGAGGAAGAAAGTCTGGGACTCGAAGCTGAACGCATAACACCTGCACTGTCCTTTTCTTTCTGAGCCTCTTTAGATGCTGTGATTTCTGCCAGTGCACCATAACTGCCAGTTTTTCTAAGTCCTAACCTCCAAGATGCAGGAGATTCATCTTTTCTCTCTTCTTCTTTGGGAGAAATTTTTGTAGCTGAGGTTGGAAACTGTTTTTATTTTATTTAAGAAAAAAGAAAAATGAATTATCAAGACTGACCAGGTGTTACGCTTGAAATGACAGGTTTACAGATTATGTGTAAAATCATAGTTAATGGTTTCAGGAGAAAACACTTAAACTAAGTAGGTTAATGTCATAGTCAAAAATACAAAGATCTAAAAGTGAAAAAGAAATGAACTACCTTTCCAGAAGTTAGATTTAAGAACTCACACTCCACACTTTATATCACACAGAAAAATTATGATGTAAATACAGAGAACAGCAATGAGCACACCACAGGGACTTAAAACCATGCATCTTTGGAAGCAAATATTTATATTAAACTTGTTATATCATAACCTAATATAAATCCTTGCACGTAGAAATTGCCTCACCATAGATTTTTCACCCTTATTGGGCACAAGAACAATGCCAGTTTTGCGCAAGCCCTGCCTCCATGATGCAGGATCTACTGACTCCACCACCGGCATGATAGGAGCAGTGAAATCATACTAAAGCCAATTAAAATAAAACAGGTAAAGAGATAAAGATTGAAAACAGAAATGGAAATTAAGAGCAAAAAAACCACTTTTTTTTCTTATTAAAATAGTTGCATAATTAAAATCCAATAATTGGGTAATGACTCAATCTTTAAAAGTCATTAGGAACAAATTCAGTTTTAGCATGAGAATCTGAAAGAATCTAGTAGAGAAACTTTTAAAGCAGTTAAAGGCACTTATAAGCAGATAATATAGTATGTGAGTGAACAAATTACTACATGAGTTTTATTTTTCTTCATTTTCACTGGCTAAAAATTTTAAAATCCAACATAAGCAACAACAAAACTAATAACATATATTAGGATGTTTAATTAGTAATATTTTAATATCATAACCTTAAATCTACTTATTTCCCACAGAACATTAACTTAAATATTTCAAATAAAACCTATTTTATACAGATATGTATTCCATTTTCTGACAGTCCTAAAAATGGAGTATTTGCTATCTTTTGCCCATCCCATCAACTTCACTTACAGAAGCAAAATACAGTTAAATAAAGATGGGTGAGCACAGCAATTAACTAGAGGCTATAAGCATAGAATACTGATCACTTTTTAAAGTCTTTCATATTTATAGTCTAAGTTTGCTATAATTAACAAGGTAATAGAATGTTTTAGGGCATCCTTGATGTTGGAGGGCTACTTCACAGAATAAACTGTTAGAAAATACCTTTGATACTTCAGTAATTAATTCTTATCAAAAGAGTCTAATAAAGACATTATGATATATATGGCATTATTCTCCATTTCTCAAAATGTGTGCTGTGGGATTACAGGTTTCCAAGAGCAGACTTACTGGGTGGTATAAACTATTTTAACATTTTTAGAGAGGCATAGTGACATCTGTTGGACACTGTGCAAACTACCATTATTAATTTACATCTTTTTTTAAATGAAATAGTTATTTCTTTTGGCCAAGTGGCACTGAGAAACAAAATTAGTGAAATATTAGGGTCTCTGCTATTGGAAAAGTTTGGGAATCCTGTAATATTTTATGAAATAACAGATACAGGCACTCAGATGACTGGTTATTTTGATGTCATTTCCCCCATCATCTTGATTTTATGCTAATACTGTGGTAGAACAAAATCAGTAATAAGTAATACAGAAGTGAATGAGTGTGGTAATCCAATAAAACTTAATTTAGGGATATAAAACTTGAATTTGTGTTTCAAAACACCCTTCTTCTTTTGATTCCTCACCCCATTTTAGAATTAAAAAAATTTTTTAAATGGTGAACTGCACAAAAACAGGTAATGGGTCCACAGGACAGAGTTTACCAATCCCTACCCTTAACCTCCCTAAAACTGGAAACAAGTGTTACTCATTCCATAATAAATGAAACAGAAAGTGGTAACATTTACTGAATGTTACAAACAGAAGCTAACATATAACTGTTTACTAGTATCAGGCCCTAAACTGAGTGCTTAACTTTGGTTATCTTATTTAATCCTTACAACTACCCAATGAAATACTCTATTACTTTCATTACTGTCATTTTAGAGTTGAGAAAATTCAAGTGTTACCAGTTTTGAAATGGACATCTACTGCATTGTAATGAATAATAAATTTCCACTATGCAATATGAAGTGCTGCTTTATATGTTTAAGAGCAACTACTGGCCTGTTCTGGTGACCTAGCGAATAAGGCTACCAGATGTAGTCCACATATATCCCGAAAACCAAGATTTGATACCTCGGGCAGGATAGAACCACCAAGATGAAAAAGAAAATGAAATAAATGTTTCTTCTTCAGTCTCCTCCTGCCTGCCTGCCTACGAGCCTTCAATCCTGCCTGCATGTTTCCTTTAAATAAAAAAGAGCAGCTGTCAATTTTAACCAGTGGTATATAAATGAATCTCTCTGCACTACTCACTATACCTGCTTCCTGAAAACTGTTTATTTTATCAACAGAGTAATATCTTAACTTTCTCACTCTTCTGAATATACCTTTTTTAGGTCTTGCTAACAGCAAATTTCTTGGTTCTCCTGTGAGTTGGGATTAGTCTTCTCTATGTCCTTAGGTTAAATATAAATTTAATTCACCTTATTCTCATTTTGTAGTTCTTCAATGCAGTCTGACTCCTAAATTCCCAGTACAGAATTTCTATTTACTTGTAGAATGGACTATTTAAAACTGCAACTGTAACCTGAAATTCAACATGTATAAAATAAAAAATGTTTACTTCCAAGCCAACACTACTTCTGTGAAGGGCAGCAATAATCTGTCAAACTCCCAGTCTTTGAAACTTCAGTCATATGAGACTTTTTCGTCATTTTCAAATGCCAAGTCTCTAAATCTATTCTTCTTCTTTGTAAGACTGCTATTTCCCTAGTTTATATTCTTATATACCTGGGTAACTTCAAATGCCTTTCTAACAAACCTCTCAATAAGCTTCTCTCACCTTCAAGCATATCCCGTACACTACTGACAGATTACTGTTCTATAAAGAATAATTCTCTCACGGTCATGTTAAAACATCTATGATTCTCTACTATCAAATTATAAAAATGTTACATAGAACTGAAGACATTCCACAATTTGGCTCTACTTTTTCTTTTTCAAAACTTTGAATACATATCCTATAAACCAAAGTGGACAATTCATTTTTCCTGCAAAATCTCTCATATTATTCCTTCATTGCACACAGTTTCTCTTCTTTCAACAAAAATGTACAAAATCCTTCTGTCAGTTGAAATACTACTTACTCATTTTTCAGAATCTATCTCAAATGTTTTAATCACATTACCTCAAATTAAGTATGATTTATTCCACTTTTAAACCATCATTCTATACTTGTGTACTATTATTAGCATACCTGATGGATTCACAGTACATAGCGTTTTTTTGTTAAATTATTATACTTAATAATTTGATTCAATTAACCAGACCATTTAATTCCAAGAAAATCATGGATTTATATAGCTTACAACACAGTCGAACATATATCTAGACTTACTGGAACTTATGTGCATACAGCAGGATAGGTAAGCTATTTGAGAGATCCCAATAATACTTATTTTGATGAGAAGATAAACTTTTTATTAATTAACATTTTAAAGCATAAAATCAAGATGATGGCTTTACAGATGTCATTTCCCCCAATTATGGGTCTGATCTCAATGTAACAGATAAAGTTCTTTAATTTTAGTTAACAGTTTAATGGAGTATCATTTAAAGTGATTATACCCAGTGTCTCTGCAGTTATCTTGAATTATTATAAAATGAGTGATATTTAATACTGTTTGAGAGCTTCCTTTTTTAATGATCTATTCCTTGCCTTGTGTGTGTACATGCATTCATTTATATGTATTTACATGAATTTTATGTACTGTAGGAGGAAGCTACCGAATTTACAATAACTTTGTGTAAATATCAGAAGCAAAGTAGTGAATAGGAACCTAAAAATAGAACTCTTAGTTGCAAAATCTTTTAAGACGCATTTACAAATTAGTAATTTATCAAAGGAAATCTGTATGTTAGGTATCTAATGTTACAAGAATAATTTTGAAACAAATGTAAAAGACACCCGAAATGCTAAATTAAAGTAGTTAAAATATCAATGAACATAACACCTTTTTGAAGGCGAACAGGCAGACAGGCAGGAAGAAAGAGAGAAGAGAAGGAAGCATTTTATTTTATTTTCATTTAGTTGTTCACATTGATAGTTTCCCCCAGGCCTGGGAGTTGAACCCAGGGGTATGCTGCTTTCTCCTTCAGAGGCAAGTGACCTAAATGCTGCTCCACCAGGGAGTGCCCATAACAACAAACTATAAAAGCCATACAATATTGACAAGAAAATTGCTCCATCCATTACAAATAATACTTGAATTTTTCGGTATACCATGACTTTACTGCTATGAATAAAATATGGTTACAAAACATGAAGACAAAGACTGAGCCGATATAATATTTAAAATAAATTGTGATGCTTGAAATTCAGAATGATGTTTTTAAATCCAAAAATTATGGAAGCAGATGCTATCATTAGATAAATTTAATTACAGAACTAGAAATAAATATGAGTAAGAATTTTCATGAAAGAGATGATTGGTCCTCTAATCTAACAGTTATTAGGAATTTGCTTTCAGTTTGGGCATGTGCATAAACTGAGAAGTAAAATGCTCTAAATTTGAGATTGCTAAGAGAAATATAATTGATGACAAAAAGTCGATTTTAATTGTTTGATTACCATACGAAAGAGATTGCTTAAGCTAAATTCTGAAAAGACTGATTGCCAGTCTCTTGGCAAGGTTTTTCAAGGGGATAAGGGATTTTGGAAATCTTTGATAATCTTATAGCTTTAACAGCTAAAGTATGGTATTCACTGAAATAGTACAGAGGTTCTAAAATTAAATGAAGCTTTAGTTACAACAGTATATGGTGACAACAGTTATTCTGTAGACAGACTACTTTTAGAGAATTTCTATTTAAGGTATATATACAGGTCATGAGTTCTAACTGAATTCAAGAAATTCTCAGTTCTAGGATAAAGAAAGCAAGGAAACATTCACTTAGTTACTGTACATCAAATAATATATTCAGCAAAACATGTACATTTCTCCCACTAAGAAATTATATTACTGCTTTCATTGTTTCAAAGATTAAATTTTCTCATTTATGATTTCAAAAGATTCATATTTTGACCAATTAGAGACAAACCCAAATATTAGCAAGAGTGATAATATAATAGAAATACTTTGGGGACTTAAAATCAGTCCTCAAAACCATTCAAACCAAATGCTACACAAGAAAGAAAACAAGAAGTTTAAGGCAAAAGAATGACAACTAAACACACTGAAAACACAAGAGATCCTTGATTTGAAAACAGTTAGACAGATATTACTAGAAAGACAACTAGGAAATCTTGATAATGGTTTGTGTATTAATGAACATAGAAAATAGCATGTCAAAATTAAATATCCTATTATAATTTTATTGTGGCAATGAAGGATAATGTCTTTTTACTTAAGAGATAAACATGCACACATATACATATAATGACTGCAATGACCTCTAAAAATGATTTTAGGGGGAAAAGAGTAAGTGTATATTGAGAGGAAAATGAATATGTTTATTAAAGATAAAGTAAGGGCTTAAAGAAACCTTGAAAAGGAGAGTAATAGGTAAATAAAACCAAGACAAATATTTAATTCTTTAATTTATACTAAAAGAAGGATCAGTTTGGAGCCGCCAGGAAAAGAATGAACTTTAATCAACACACTAGCTGGAAAGTACTTTTTGGGGTGGAAAAAAAGGTAAGGAGGATAGAGAAGAAATGAAAAATAGCATGAGAGAAGAAAAAGAAATATAACGAATATTTCTGAGCACTTAAGTCACTTCACAGGTTCTCTCTTTCAACCAATGCTTGCAATGTTGTCTCTTTTCTGACAGATAAAGATAATAACTCATTTAAGTTCATAACAAACAACAAGTCAGGACCAGATCGCCCCTTCCTTCTACATCAAATATTATGCTCTTACTGGCACAGTTGCTTGAAAGCCTAGTGCCAAAGCACTGAGTTAGAAAATCTAAATTCTAATTCTCCCATTGATTTATGGGAGTACTTTTGGCACCTACCTAATACATATGTAAAATGATCAAAATGTACTTTTACTTAAAAGAAATAAAAAAATATATGACCTGAGTTTCTCAAATGTTGAAGAGAAGTAAAAACTACTGTTATTTTTCATATAAATTTTCTACATTTTTCTTAACTCTCAACTGTAATATCATATGCAAACATGGTTTTTTAAAAAATAGAACTTTCTCCAAGATGGAACACTAACAAAGGCCTTAAGCGCACCTTCCCCACAGAGATAAAATAAAACTTCATCTAGATACAACTACAACCTTTTTAAAGGAAGTGAGGATTGGGGAACCTGCATCTCCACAAGGAAAAGTGATAGAAAATATTGGAAAAGGTGGGAAAAACCAAGGCATAGCTACCTAGGCATGGCAACCCAAGATAGGGAGCAATATCAAGAATACAAAGTCTCTTCCGAGAGACAAAAGGGCTTACTCACACATGGGGTGCTTCAGCACCTGGGGACTGTTCTGAGAGAAGAACATGTACAACCTGGGTAGAAGACAGAGGGGCTTTTCTTTGGTGAAAAACAGGACTCCTGGGAGTAGAGAACACAGGACGGAGAACAGGGGGAGTTAACAGCTGCAGTGTGCATAGACTAGTGATTTTCATTTGTTGAACCAAAAAGCTGAGCAGGAGGAATAAGAAAGGACAGCTTTCTAGTAAACAGAAACTGCTGGGTGTTGTCTCCAGGTTCTTTGTTTGTGTGGTACCAGCTCTGGTGAAGGCCATTTTAGAACAGGGTGATAAATTGAAATCCCCACCCCCTTGCCACCAGTGGTGCTTATAGTCATGGGACAGTTTGTTCTCACAGTCATGGTTCTTCCAGCTATCATTTAGGGTAGCAACAGTCAGCCAGAGCCTGCTATCCTAACACAGGCATCTGAGTACTTTTCTACAAAGCTCAGTCTGTGGAGCTTCTGGATTGGGTGCAGCAGTTCTCAGGAAGAATCTCAAGAGAGACTCCAGTAGGAGGGGTGGGTTGTGGGAGTGGAGAAAGTGCCCCTTCCACATCTGGGGCCACTGCTGAACCAATCAACCTGCCTGCCTGAAGTCTAAAGCTGCTAGGTCCCTGCAGCTGCAGCTACGGTCCACAGAACTGTACTCTATAATCTAAAATCCTAACACAAAGCCATTACTCACAATATAGGAAAAGTGTTCAGGCCTATTTAATTATTTAGTTACAAAAATAAACAAAATGAAGAGAGAAATTTATCTGAAGTGTTGGATTAAAAGAAATTACCAGAAAAAGTTCCTAAAGCAACAGATTTACATAAACTACCTGAAAAGATCCAAAGCAACAGTCTAAATGATATTCACTGAAATAAGGAGAATGAACAAAATAAGATCTACAACAAAGATGGAGAAAACATCAGAAAGTTCCAAACAGAAATCAAAGAGGTATAGTAGACAAAAACTGATCTAAGAACTACAACAGAGGGGCTCAACAGTAGTCTTGAAGAAGCATCCAACTATCAGTGAGTAGAAGACAGGGCAGTGGAAAGTATCCAAGCAGACCATCAAAGAGAATAAAGAATAAAAGAAATAAAGACAGCATAAGAAAATTATGGGATAACATCAAAAGGAACAAAATTTGCATCATAGCGGGGTTCCAGAAGAAGAAGAGAGAAAGGGACAGAAACCTTAATCAAATAAATAATAACAGAACTTCCCTAACCTGGTGAAGGAAACAGACATCTATCTAGATCCAGTAAGCTCAAAGAGTTTCAAATAAAATAAACCAAGCAGGTACAAACCAAGACACATTATAATTAACAAAAATTCAAGACAGAGAATATCAAAAGCGGTAGAGAAAAATGAGTTACATATAAGAAAATGCCCATAATACTATGGATTTTTGAGCAGACACTTACAGGCCAAAAAGAAATGGCCTGTATTCAAATTCAAAGTGCTGAAAGAAAAGGACTTCCAACCAGAATATCCTGTGCTGCTAGGTTATTGCTTAGAACTGATGAACAATAAAGAACTTTCCATGAAAACAAAAACTAAAAGAATGATCTTGACATTCATTTGCTTTTGAACTAAAATAGATTATAAGCAAAACAACAAAAGATATCATTCATACTTGTGAGAACGGCTATAATCCAAAAGATGGAAACAAGTGTTGGTAAGGGAAAAAAAAGGGAAACCCTGTGCACTGTTGGTGAGAGTGTGAATTGCTGCAACCGTTATGGAAAGAAGTATGGAGACTCCTCACAAAATTAAAAATACAAATTTGAAAAGATTCCACTGTTCAACTTCTAGGTATTTAACCAAAAGGCACAAAAATACTAATAGAAGAAATACATGCACCCCTTTGTTTATTGCAGTGTATTAACCAAAAGCTGGAAATAATCAAGGTGTCCACTGACAGATGAATGGATAAAGAAGATATATCTACAAAGTGAATACAGCTCAGTTATAAAAAAAAAAAAAAAAAAAATGAATTTCTGCCATTTGCAAATGTGAATGGACCTAGACGATATTAAGTTTAGTGAGATTAGTCAAAAGGAGAAAGGCAAATACCATGTGAATTTAACTTGTGAGGTAACAGAGAAACCAAATGAATGAACCGAATGAAATAATGTAGACTTTTAGTCAACGGAATCAAACTAGTTTTACTACAAGGGAAGAAAGAGGGTGCAAATCAGGAAAAAAGGAGGCAGTTACATGGTGGACAGACCTGGACTGTTGGTGGGGAACTTAATGTATTATATATAGATGTTGATATGTTGAATCATGATGATGTACACATTACACCTATGCAATATCATACTATAATATTCCTTCAATAAAATTAAATTAAAAAAGTATGTCAGAGTTCAGAGGAAATCTTGAAGACAAAAAGTTCTTATTAAAAAAACCTTAATTATTTTTGGAATAAACCATAACAATTTAGAACTGTGTTAATGCTTTACTCCAAATTATAAAATACAGAATATACATGATTTTAGCGAACATGATTTTGGCTTACCTTTTTAACAGGTGACGTAGGTGTTGCTTGACCAGATGATACAGCAGGTGCTGCAACAGCTACAGGAGCTGCTTGTGTACTAGGTGTATTGGCATTAGTCACAGAAGAATTGGGTTTTGTTTTATCTATTTAAAAAAAAGTATAAAACATATATTATTTTGGTTTCAATGGCTAGGAAAACAGTATTTTTTATTGTTTCTAATATTCTGTTAATTCAAAGCCTTTCTCCATGAAGTATCATTTTTCACAAGTGACTTGTTTTTTCAAGGACTCCATAGAAATGTCAATATGAATACTGAAGTAAAAGAACATGAAAACATGTGAAACTTCTAAAAATAAAAAGCAGAGAGATATGACTTTTGTATTCTCCCATAGAAACCTAAAAAAAATTAAATAGAATATATTTAAAATGAATGCGTGAATACCATGCAACTAAAATAATTACAAATCATGCGATTTTCTAATGGACATGCAACTTACATTGCTCATCTAAAACTGATAGCTCCCCTTATTCCAGGAAACGTAAAGGTACTTTTTTTAAAAAATCAATAATCAGTTTCTATTCCTATCAAAGAGCAAGTTTAAATGTCACAAAGTACATGTCCTCTCATCTCTAAAATATCTGAAGTTCAACAGGCAGAATATCAGTTGATTCAGGGCAAATTGCTTTTCACAGTATCTCAAGACAATTTACAAATAGTAGTGAATATCTTAAAGAGTTTTGAAAGCATTATAAAAATTCCTTCCTCCTGTAGCTGACAAATAATAGACTGGCTGTTACTCAAAAAGTCTGGAAACAAGATGTGGAGAAAGGGTACACTTTTACATTGCTGGTGGGAGTGCATGGAGATTTCTCAAAAAACTGAAAATGTATATTCCAAACAGATGCCACATCCCACTTCTGGGCATTTGTCCCCCAAAATAAAAAATACACTAATTTACTGAGATATATGCACTCCTATGTTTATTGCAGCATTATTTACATTAGCCAAGAACTGGAATCTACCTAAGTTATGTGCCCATCATCAGATGAATGGATAAAGAGTGGCATATATGCATAATGGGATACTACACAGTGCTTAGAATAGATGAAATTCTGTCATTTGATACAAGATAATGGAACTAGAAGGAATTATGTTAAATAAAATAAATGAGAAGAAGAAAGACACATACTGGATTATCTCACTCATATGTGGAATAAAAAGAAACAAAGCAAAGGAACAGACTGAAAAAAAACCAAAACAACCCTTGGATATGAGAAATAGAATTAAGGTTACCAGTAGGGAAAGGAGTGGCGGGGTGGAGGCAAGTAGTGGTGGGGCCCAATGGGTGATGGCAAAGAATTTTTGGTATTTTGGTGGTGGGCAAGGTATCTTGTCATGTCTCTGAGGAATGGGGAATCTGCATATATGAGTTTATATTACTTTGTCAAGCAAAGTTACCTCAAAAAATATCAAACTGATTTAAAAAAATTCATCTGATGTTAGAAAAACTCAAAGACTATGTCTGAACATGTAAATCAGACTGGTTTTTTATAAAATGATCATATGGTAAATTTAAATCTTTAAATTAACTATACTTTATAAGTGGGCTAGAAAAACGTGATCTCCAAATGTGGTAAAAGATCATTTTATCAAGTTTTTAAAGTATGACTTTGCTTTCAAAATGAGATAGGACAGGTGTTCTATATCTCTAGGAAGTAGTGCTTTAACGCCCAATTAGATACTCATTTTCATCATATAACCCCTTTCCCTTCTTTAGGTTAGTTTTTTGACATAAAGGAATTTTCCATCGTAAGTTATCAATATTGCATGCTATTACACTTTCATAGTTGATATTAAAATGATTACCTGTTAGGCAAATATAAACTTCCCAGCAAGTTTTGAATTTTTAATAATTCAGTCAGTTCTATTAGTGATTAAGAAAATGTATGCTTTTAATAAAAGGGTGAAAAGCATAACTCAAAAGATATTAAATGACTAGGACAAATTTGCATACTTAAAAAATTGCTATAATCTTAGTTATTCAAATAAACTGAATTAGATAAACTCAGTCTAACAATAAATTTTATTCTGTCAAATACTACTACTTTTTACTCAACAGAAACTAAACTTATTCAGCACCGTTAAGCACAAATTAGGTATAACTTAATCAGGCCATCTTCCAGGAAAACAATCCTCCTAACTGGAGTCATTCAACAAATATTTATAAAGTGCCTCCATACTTAAGTATTATCCTAGGCACTAGGAATATTTTATCAGTCACTGAAAGACAAAATATCTTAATTTCAGAGCTTACAATCTAGTAGGAGAAAAGAAACATTACGAAAAAGATAAAATTCAACATATTTTTCCCATTTTATTTCCGCACTACCCGATTCTTGATTTAAAAATGTCAATTACTGAAATACGTATATATCAAAAATGCATATGCAAGGACATTTGTTTGCTTTAATAAATGAAACAAAATCCCAAAACCATCCAACAGTATTACTAAGCAAACATGATTTCTGAAGACTTCTAACCATTTCAACAAAGGATGAAAATTTTCAATTCTTGTGGAAAAAAACCTAAAACAAAAAAATTTCCTTTTCCTTATTTCCCTCACCTATTCCGATTCATGTCATTTGAAAGAAAATTAAAACTTGGTTGAGTTCCTATTTTCATTTATGATAAAAAAAAAAAAAAAAAAGAAACTGGCTTGGTAAATAAATTTTGAAAGAAAATTCTCCAAAATAGTCATTTTATGTTAAATAATTTCCCCAGGAAAAAACTTTACAAAAAACTTAAAAAAGGAAAACAGCTTAGAAATCGTCAAATTAAACTGTGGCTCTAAAGCAATTGGCAGTTGTCTCAAGCTTATCATGAAAAACCCTGCTGATATTAAAAGAAGAGAGAACTACGCGGCATTTACACCGTGTAACTCTTGAGAAGGAGAATTTTCCTGGCACAATCAACAATAAGCAACAAAAAGAACAAAATTATCATAGTACATTTCTCTGAAATGCTTCAGAGGAATATTTAAAAGTTAGCTATGTGAGAAACTAACCAGAGTGATTGGTATGATTTAAACTCCAAACAGGGAACTAATTTGATGGTAACTTGTTTTATTTATTTTTATAGTAAAATTAAAAGAACGAATCAACTAGTCTAATTTTTCTCATTTTACAAGCAAGGAAATTTCAACTAAAAGGGTGCAGTAGACTTGCTACTCAGTATAGTAAGGACCTAAATCTGAAATCCTATGTTTTAAACAGTCCCCTAATGCCTAACATTGAACAGTGAATTGTACAGAAAGAGCTACTTGGAGAGGGGAAAATAAAAAAGGATAACAAAAATTCAGAAATCTCCGAGAGATGCCTAGATTTTAAAACGTTCTTAAATTCTACTACATATAAGACTTGATACGTGAGGCAGGAGATAGGTATGCTAGCCCTGGCTTTGCTGTGTATACAAGTATATAGTTTGATTGGCAGTGATACATTTTATTACAGACTGGGGGCCAAGTCATGACTAAAGTGATAGTAGGTAAGTACGTATATTGATCATATATGAATTAGTGTAGTTTACTTTATATAATTATGATATAAAAGCTAACACATTATGAAGCAACTGACTGTTATATCACAGCCATATAGAGTATGTATCATTATCCTGATATTCCAAAGAAATCTGAGATTAAAGAAATTACCAATAAATATAATTACATGCATCAATCATTATATGATCTTAAGCAATATGCACACTTATTTTAATAATTCCTTTTTATGATAGAAAATATTTTAAGTAGTATGTTAAACAATTAAATTATTACAATCAATGATTACCTGTTGCTCTAGCTTTTAATTTTATTCATACTATTGCTCACCAAGGTAAAAGAATGTTGACTTATCCAACCAGCTACATGACAGCAATACAAATTCAAATCCCTTACTGGAATCTAGCCATTTATTTATCTCACAAACATTTTTACAGAAAAATAATTTTCTGGTATGAATGTAAACTTCAAGAAAATAAAGGAGTCCAAACATGTAGGCCACAAAGCTAGCCTACATCTCTCTAGAAATATCTTATTTTTAATGAGAAACAGAATTATCAGTATGTTCCTGATATGGGTTTATTGAATAAAATTCAGTTTCTCACATTTTCTTAGCAGAATCATTTTGCTGAGTGAGTAAAAATAAAATGATTCAGAAGTTCTGTTGTTCTAAATAGAGGGAATCTAAGAAAGTTGGAGGCTTCATTAGTATTTGTCAATGATCAAACTGGCCTAATAATAAGAGCTTTTCACTGATAAAAAACCTTGATGGAAACAGAGTAATTTTTCTGACAAATTTATGTCAAAAAGTCAGATGATGCAATTCAAAGATGGCAATACTAAAATCTCATGCGGTTCATGAATTTTGAGTGATTAACTGATTCAGAATAAATGTTAATGAAAACAACTTGGTGAAATTTATAAACACGTGGGCTAAAGGAAAAATACAGAAATTATGTGCTCAAGAGCAAAAATTAAAATAACAGAAATCATTATAGTGATTTTGTAAAGCAATTTGGAAGTATCTATAAAAACAGAAAATGTTACTCAGTAACATTTAAGTATACCCAATAGAGAAATCTCTTATATATAAACAATGAGAAAATTATACAAATGATCACTGGGTATTATTTACAAAAACAAAAAACTGGTAATAAGGTAAACTGCTATCAGAAGGGAAATAGATGCAGTTAACGTAGTACTACATAGAAGCTAAACAGATGTTATATAACGATACAAATATGAACAAATCTAAAAAACACAACTTTAGTGGGAAAAAAAACATGATGTCTAGCTCCTAGGATATAAAAATATTGTAATACTATACATTATTTTCGAATATATGTGAGTATAAAAATAGATAATAAGATTATAAAAACACTGACTTTCTCTGGGAAACAAGGACAATAGACAGGGGCTCATGGTTTAAAAAACAACTGCAAAGTTTTAATCTTATTAAAAGAAAAAATTTAAATTTAAAGTAAACAAAACTAAACGTCAATAGCTGTTAAGTCTTGACAGAATATAAATTTTATTAGATCAGACTTTTGCATGCTTTAAAATTTCTCGAAACAAAGCAAATTTCCCAACACAAAAATATTCTGAGTCAGCCTCAACTTTATAAACGTTTACTACTTCTTAGAGAGTATTTGGAATGCTATTAGGATCAGCTTACTGAACTTTGCATCTCAAAGTAGCAAAGAATATTTCGAATTGCTGAAAACACATTTATACCCTACATGTACCATCCTAATGAAGTCTTAGAAGCCTCTTCAATTTCAACTTAAAAATATTATGTCAGTACAACACAGAGGTGAATATGAACCTCTAGCTAATTAGAAAAGAATAATTCATAACTATTTCTTAGTTCCTAATACTTTTTGAAAGATAATTTACTGGCTTGGCCAAGCTGTAAAGAAGTTTCAAACTTTGAAAGCTTGATTTCATCTTATTTTGCACTACACACTAAAATCAATTGAAATAGCCTTTAAATCTTCAATTTTTACCTGTTTCAGCTTCTGATTCTGAGTCATCTTCCTCATCTTCTTCACTAGAGCAGCTAGATTCATCTTTCTTTACTTCTTCTTCATCATCAACCTTCTCTTGTTCCAGAGATTCAATACGGGAAGCATTTTTTTCTGGTTCAATAATCAATGTCTCTTTGCTGTTAAAGGAAAATAGCCTTCAAATGATTATAAATACAAAAGAACAAAATACATTAATTTCTCTAAGAGTCACAAAATTAGTAATCATATCTGTGGCTATCAAGACAACTCAATCATAAAAATAATGAAACCTACTTTAATAATTTACTTACTTTTTAAAGGTCTTTTGTGACTGATTATTATCCATATTGGCTGTTGATTCAATCAGTGGAGATTTCTTCTCTCGTTTTTCACTATGGAGCTTGATAAAAGTTATGAAAAGGAAAGAAAGAGTATTATTAAAATAGTATTGAGTAAATCCAGAATATAAAATAAAAACAAAATAGTTTTTCAAATACTAAACAAAAAATAAAAGATTTAAGTTTTACCTGAAGAAGGAAAGGGCTGGGATAAAAAATATAAAGGATGAGATAGTTTAAAAAGTCCACATAGGAATAAGTTGGATTTCTTTAGATTCCCTCAAACTTTAGTTCACACAAAAAAATTAGGGTTTATTAACTACTTAGGGTGTCTTATAGCATTTTACTTAAAAATGTTTCCTTTGTTACACAACTCTTTGTTCATCTAGGGCCTGCTATTAGAAATTAGAGATGCTATATTCTGCACCTTTCAAGTAAACTTTCTTAAGACATTATAAAAAACTGTTAACTTCTGAGGACATATATTATAGAAGTATTCACTTTGTGAAGGAGGGGTTAGGAAAACAGATAAACAACAAAACAGGCTGAACATTACCATCACTCCTTTCTTCTCTTTCACTGCTACTAAGTTTGACTGCTAGGAAAAACTTAAAAACCAAAAGTACAAAACAGTACAAGTATACTTTTTAACTATCTTAAATTCAAAGCTTTTAAGTGAATTATTAATACAACTTTAGTCATCAAACATACCAGATTTTGTTTCTTTTGCAGCTCTTCTAAATATCCTAAAATGTCTTCATCTGCTACATCAAAGGCTGTCTGGCCCTAGATCGGAAACAAGGGAGGCAGTGGTGTTAAAAGTCAATAAATTATAAAATGCTTTTGGTGATTCTGTGTGCTTATTATAGAAAGATGTGAGGCAATTTTTTAAAGGAAAGGTACAGGCAGGAATGAAAGTGAGTAGGTGGGATGACAGAAGAGAGGAGGAAGCAGCATTTTATTTATTTTAGTTGTTTATCTTGGTTGTAATCCCCTGGCCCCAGGTCAAGAACCTAGGTTCTTGGAGTGTATGTGGACTATGCCTGGTCAGAGGCAGTGAACTTATCTGCTAGACCACCAGGGTGCACGTGGATAACATTTTTATGGTAGTTCTAACAGTACCTATGATTCAAAGGAGCTGTATGTGAATTTATATGACAGAGAAGCAGCTGACACATCTTCCCCCTTAATAAATTCTCTAAGAGTTTTATTGAGATAATTCATATACTATACTAATTATCCATTTTAAGCACATAATTCAATGTTTTTATTATATTCTATTTTACAATCATTACTGTAATTTTAGAATATTCTTGTCACTCCCCAAAGAAATGATATATTCATTAACAGTCACGTCCCCATTTTCTCCATCTCCTTTGGTAACTAGCATCTTTCACTTAGCATAGCATGTTCAAGGTTCATCTACGCTGTAGAGCATGTATCACTACTTCATTCTTATTATTGATGAATAATATTCTACTGCACATAATATCACATTTTGCATACCTACTTGCCAGTTTAAGGATATCTACTTTTGCTTTCTGGTTATTATAATGAATAGTACTGCCATGTGTGCACGTCTGCTTTTATTTTATTTTCAGCTATCAATGGAAATTACTGAATAATTACTGATAATTAGATGCTTAACCTTTTATGACCTTATTTCTTTTAGATACTTTCATAAAAATTCTTACTAGAGTAGAACAGTGAGAACAACCATTTCTAAACTTCTTAAAGTTCATTCAGCCATATGACTTAGTTTCAAAGTTTACTCCAAACTAATATCTGTCAATCTATTTTTATTCACTGTGGGAAAGAAAACTTCAAAGCTCTCTTGATTCAACATAGTAACAATTTCCCCTGCTGCCTGCATTAATCCTTATAGTAAATTTTCTGGTAAGTTTTCCAGAATACCAAAAAGTTCATTTTTTAGAATACATTCTGCCTTACAGAATATATTTTCTGTTAGCCAATGTATGATCCTTTCTGAGAAAAAAAAAAATTAACTTTTTCAATTAGAAAATATACCATTCTGGAGGAAATGAAAATTTCCTTCATAATAGGAGTCCCATGTCTACAACAAAGTCAGATGGGTAATAATCATTTCTAAAAAAACTCAAAATCTTCCATTTATAAACTAAAGTACAATTTTCATTTATATATCAACATCAGGATGTTGACATCTACTTGGAAAGAAGCTACATTTCCAACATTATAAAATGAAATACAAGCAACCCAATATGTGGGTTCGTTTTTCCAGTGTCTATTTTATAAAGGGTAAGGTATATGAAATATATCTTAAAATAACAAAAAAGCTGTTTTCCACATCAAGATATGAGAAATTGGGTATTAAAATTTACAAGATTTTAAAACTACTTTATATTGCCTTTTCTTGTGACAGTTTTCCCAGTAGGAATTAAATGGCAATCTCACCTTCCCTAATCAGTCCAAGAAAACTGTTTTAACTTTCCCCCCATTTCAACTATGAGTATTAAATGATGAGAAATAAATGATGAGAATTCTGCAGAATATATGTCTGAAACAGAATAACTAGCTCAAAATTTGAAAGTCTCCTTTAGATTATCATTTTATGTCAAATCATTTTGACATTCCCTTTATGTAATTAGTTCTACAATGTTACACATGCTATATTTGCTAAGCAAACTGTATTCAAGATTATACAGAAAAAACTCACTGGCTTGCTTTTAAGTATTATTTTTAGCATTTATCAGTCTCATAAATTAAACATACCTTATTTTTTAATTTTAATTAAATTTTAGCAACTGTTGGATGTAATGCAGTCATTTTAGTAACCAAGGAATTTTTCTTTATAATAGTAAGAAACTGGATAACCTTATTAACATTTTCTTTTCACTCTTTCCCTTGATCAACATTTCTACTTTGTAAATGTTACCTGACAGAGAATAAAACCTAGAACAAAATGTAGGCTATAAACAGAATTAAGTTTCTAATTAAAAAAGAACATATTCATCAACTTAACACTTAACCAAGCTTTTTAAACAATATAGAACAATCTAGTAAAGTTATGAAGCTAACCAAGTGTAAAGTAATATTACCTACTAAAGTACTGTAGGTTACAATGCTTCACTAACAGGGTCAAACACAACAGAAAACATAAACAGTCACTCAAAGCAACCAGGAAACAACTGAAGCAGACACAATGCTGAGGTATAAAAAAATAAGACCAAGAAAACTACTTTTAAAAAATATTACTGCTTACAAAATGAGTTCAGTATCTTCAGAAATCACCAGTTACACTAGAATCATTATTTAGGTCTAACTTCATAGGGTTCTCTTTCTTCTTTCCTCACTTATTCTAACTGAATTGCTTTACAATTCACCTTCATGACAAATTAAGTAGTCAGACAAGTGTTATTATGATGCCCACTGAATAGAGGAGGAAATACCAGGCTGAGTTCATGATGCTGGTCCAACATTGTACAGTTAATAAAGCAAACGTAGGAACAGAACTTAGGTCCATTACTCCACTGTTTTCACAGAAAATAAGAGTAAGTTCAGATAGGAAAAAAAATTCTTAGGCTTTAATATCAGAAGCAGTTTTTTATTTGTTTAAATATTTAGAATAGCAGCTATCAAGCTAAAATGTCTATTAATGGCTATAAATACACTAAATACTGTATTAAGAAAAAAACTCCAGCTTAAAAAGCAGTTAATATTTTAAAAGGGATAATAGTTGGGTACATTCTAGTAAAATAATTCTTTTAATAAATTAGGAAAAAAACAAAAAATCTTGTATTTAAAATGGTTGTCACATAATTTATAATTAAATGATAGCAAATGTGTTTTACTGCTAGCAAATTAGTTAAAATAAGACCAAAATCAGTATTTCAGAACATAAAAAAGATTTCAATATTTCTATATGATTTGTTGCATTTTCTTTATTATACATTTCTCCATATTATATTTTCTATTAGTAAATAGTTTATCAAAACCTCAAGTACATCACTTAGTTAAAATATTTTTAAAAATTTTGTACAAATAGTTAAGTTCATTACAGGAGACATGGTTGACTCTCTATTAGACAATTCTTACCTTCTTCTACCAACATGGAATGGGAGGAAGTGAGTAGGAATATTGGTCACACTGGCAACTACCTGATGGTACTCAAAAAGAGCAGAGAAGAAAAACTGAATCTAATAAGAAATGGTAACTTCAATCTGTCCATGATTTTCACAAAAAACACTTACAGGATAATTGTACCTTTCTTTCCTCTACCTAATTGACTGGTAAAAAGAAAATCATTTAGCTCACTTAACTGTTTCTCATTCCTCAAACAGGAGGTTAGATTTTGTATCTCTAGGCTCTTATATGTTTCAAAATTGTTGGGCTTTTACTATTTTCATTTGCCGTAAGATCCCACCTTCCATGTCACTTAAAAAAACTACTATAAACAAGTTAATAAGATTATCAGTTAAAGATAACTAGGAACACATCTTTATGTGTTCTAACTCATAAACACAGTGATGGGAGGAAAACAATGAGATGGAAATGAAACATTTTCTTAATTTATGAATTCCTAAGAATATAATTATCACTGAAAGTACCCAAATCTACTCTCTATATGGTAATGATTACTGAAAGAGTAATATTTCTTTGCAGAACAAGGCCCAAACAAGTTCATATGGAGCTGAAAAAGACAAAACAATTAATAAATACCAATAAATCATTGACAAAATGTTGGTTTATATAGCTGGTAAAAGTTAATATAATTCTATAACTACATTCTTGTAATCACTTTTGAGACTGAAACTATATCTAAATGTTAATATATATAAAATGCATTTAAATAGCTTACCACTTTGTTGACCATCTCCATATCACACAGATTGTCCACTAAAATTCGACATGCTTCTTCTTTACCCCAGTGAGCTGCAGCATGAAGAGGTGTCCAGCCATCATAATCTTTAATATTAACATCATAGCCTGCCTGTATTAAAAGCCTAAAGAAATTGTGATAAATTAGACAAAGAATCATCAAAATCCAGAAATGAACAAACAGCTTTATACCATGCAAGTCAACAAAAATTTGCAATATAAGTCTTCTCATATTTCAAATCACCTTCCTCTTAATGAATTAACTGGGGCAAAAGAGAGTAATTCTCAGAAAACACTGATTGAACATCTTGATTTATTACTGCCAAAATACATTCAGCTTTAATACCTACCTACTGACTATAAGCCTTATGGTTTGGTGTGACACTGATTAAGTCTGGTAATTATAAATTGTAACTGAAAATTTCACAGGAAATCCTATAATTTTTTCATGAGGTCAAACACTACTAGGTCAATCTGTATTTTAAACTGATTTATTGCAGCAGGGAATGTCTTTAGGTGTTCACATGATTTATCATCCTAGGCCAAACGTGTTTAGAAAATACGCTGGGATCAAGTTTGTTTACTCTGTACTGTTTTCATTGCCTTGCAGTTAAGCAATTGTTTTGTGAAAGCTTTCATGAACCTTTATGATCTACCATGGCAGATTTTCATAGGAATATGACAATCTGACTGTTAGAAACAAAACAAAGCAAAACAAATATTTCAAGGGGTTGAGTCTACTTTTCTGCAGCAGTAGAAAGCAGATATTCCAATCATTAACAAAGCTAGAAAACAGTAATACACTTTAATACAACACAAAGAGTTGCATAAATTATGTTAGTATGCCCTTCCAACTGTATACTGAACTCAACCTTTTTTTTTATTCAGAAATTAAGCTCACAGAGAGCAAAAGAACAAGCGAACACATAGGCGAACACTAAATTCTTACAACTCTAGTTGACCTTTACCTTACTTTGCAAGATGTTGAGCTTGAGAAGAGCTTCTTTTACCTAAAGAAGGTGGTAGTGATAACTAATACATAACCCTTTATTTAAAACTGATTCCCTATTTGCTAGCAATATATAAAACAAATGCTTACAATTCTGGCTCCAAAACAGAACCATTCGAAAGAGCTTGTTTTCTTAAAAAAAGATTCTCCAGTTCCACCCCAGCTCTACTGAATTAAAGCAGCATATTGGGAGCTGAGTCCTATCAAATCTGTATTTTAATTAAGTCTACATATGATTCTCATATCACTGACTGTCACCTGTATAAACACATTTAAGAGTCACAGGGCTCTTCAAGTTAAATGTCTCTCTCTCTCTCTCTCTCTCTCTCTACATATATACACACACACACACACACACACACACACACACACACACACACATAAAATCAACAACTTATTAACAGAGACAGAAATAATTAGAGAATAAGGTAATAAAATACCTGCTATGAAAAATGTAAATTATATTAAATATCATGAACTACATAAAATTTCAGGTACAGAGAGGATCAGAGAGGATCAGAAAAGTAGATATATTTGCTTCCCACAAACATGACTCTCTGTATAAGCCAGACAATACAAGGATATTAAAAAAAAAAAAAAAAAAAGATTATTTATTATATTCAAGGAGTCTCTAATGAAGGACAAAAGTCACATTAACCAATATTCAAATCTTACAGACAGGTTCATGTTAGAGATAACAATGGGAGTTCAGAACTGCAAAATATCAAAATCAATTGAAAATAGAGCTGAGTGTGTTTTGGGGCAAATCTATTTTTCATTTCATATATATTGATAAGTAATATATTCATAAGGTTCAAAAGTAAAACAGAGTAAGTGGTTACTCTTATTGCTAATTTTTAGTCAACTGGTTTCTCCTCTCTACAGATAACCACAGTTAATTCTGATTGGATCCTTAGAGCAGATTTTATACATATATAAGCAAATACAATAAAAAATAATAAATCATATTTCTTTCTTTGGTATGTTCAGTCCATATCTATATGTATTTTTAAAATTGCTACAGAATATTCTAATGAAATAATTATCAATGTATTCAACCATTCTCATACTAGTACACTATTATAAGCAATGCTGCCAGCACATATCTCTATGTGGGTGAGAATATCTGTAAAACAAATTCCTCTAAGCAGAACTGCTAAGCCAAATTGATGTGCTACTTTGATAGATTTGCTCAATTGTCACTTAAACATCTACTAGTAATATAACAGTAATGTTATATTCTCCAACTTTGTCAAGAGTATATTAAACATTTTGCTCTTTGCCAATATGACAGATGAAAAATGGTGATTCCTTGTAGCTTTATATGTATATACTATGAAGTTAAACATTTTTACTGAGGCTGAAGAGTCTTGAGATGAGTCTAAGTATCCAAAGGAATTTGCCTCCAAATTGAAGAGATGTCAAATAAAGGTATCCAAACAGAAATAAGAACAGGCATTTGACATGACAGAACTTCAAGTGTGTGTGTGTGTGTGTGTGTGTGTGTGTACACATAGATGTATGCATCTGGAATAACGCATAATGGAGGAATAATGTATTTTAAGACAAGTTTAAAAGAGGTGGTTAGATGACAAATGGTCTTATGTGCTAAGTTGAGGAATTTAAAATTTATCCTGATACCCACTCAGAATATTTCTTTTAAAGAAAGACAGGAAGGGGGAGGAGAAAGAAACATTTAAAATCAAAGGGAAGAGGGGGAAGAAATATCTTTATTTAGCTGCTCACGTTGGTTTTTCACCTCAGTCACAAGCCTCGAACCCAAGTCCGTAGGCTTTACGCGGTCTGCAAGTCAGCATTCCAGCTGCCTCGGCCACATGGGTGTGCCCCACACTGAGAACTTTAATGAAGGATTTTAAGAGCCTGGATAACCTAATTACAAAGACCACTAGCAAGCAATCTAGATATCTATTTTACAGTACAATTCATTATTCAAATACAGTTTATAGAAACAAGAGTTTTAAGAAACAATGTACCTTTTGTTATACGCAATACTCAACATTTAAAATTTTTTCTTTATGAATGCTGTTGGCAATTCACAAAGTTCAGTTCATGACCCATTAATGGAATATGAAAGCTTGAAAGTTATGAAAACTTTGAATATGGATTAGAGAAACACATTGGGGACAAGAACACTAAAAGCTAAATGTACTATTCTAGAAAAAGGTTAAATTATTCAAGTGAGTAGAGATTGAAAAGAGGATGAAACCTGGAAATAGCTGACCCACTTAAACTCTTTCACTGTTTTTTTCTGAGGAAAGGAAATAAAGAAGACAGATCAGTATTAAAAAGTTCAAGTGATACAAAAGCAATATAAAGGATGCAGCAGATTTTCCTGAGAGCTGGTCTTATTACCTTCTACATATATGTTACAAAAGTAATGCACTCAGTTTTCACATACTTGCCAAAACCTTTGCATAGCATAAATAAAAACACAAATTAAAACAAAAATCTGTTGTGGCAGGAAGGATATTTGTTCCATAGAAATATATAACTTTATATAGTCTTAAGTTGCTTATTGCTTGATATTTAATATTATGCTATTAACACACTGAGTTCCAGAGTTTAAAAAATCACTAGATTTAAGAGTTTTATGTAAATATTCAGCAGAAATCAAGTTTTTAGAATTTAATAATATGTTTATATATGACACTATTAGTTTCAGTAATCAGAATGAGCCAATCTGGGAACCTCTAAATAACTTTGTAATAGTTTAATTGCTTAGAAGGTAACATATAATAAGTCTGTCAATCAAATTTAACTTATTGGGAAATTGCAACTGAAGAATATAAGAGCAGAATAATCAAAATTTGAGAGTGAAAAGAGCTTTAGAAACAAAGCAGTAACATTCAAGGTAGCTTTCTCTTTCTTCCTCTCAACACACATTAAATATTTTTTCTAAGCTATTTCAAAATAAACAATATAAACAAAATAAACAAACCAAGTAGAAAAATGACTGACCACCACCACTTACTTTAAAACTTCTGTATAGCCTTTGGCAGCTGCCACGTGAAGAGCTGTACCTCCAGATTTTGCATGCCGCACGTCATTTATATGACCACTGTTTAGCCACTGTCTTGCATCTCTAAGCATTATCCTTTCTTCTTCCTTTCGAGCTGCTTCTATATCAACCCCTGATAAAAGAAAACAAACCCTTTAATGTTTTCTTTATAGAAAATGTTGTTCCCAAATAAAATTATATAAAGTATTTCAAGTAAAAATAAAAATAAAAAGCAAAACGGTATTTGAAAAATGGGCTTCCTATAACAAATTATTTAAATAAAGAAATGAGAGTACTGTAGATATTTTACTAGTCTTCTTGAATGATTATTTAGGTTCTGATCCATAACGCTATTACTTTTTTTCTTATTACTCTTCAATTTTTTTTTAAATATTCCCCAAGGTACCTCAACCTTTAGTCTATAAAGAAGCTGGTTAAAAAAACCCAAAAGCATACACTGGGGAGTCCCGGTAGCCTAGTGGTTTAACCCATTGAGGCACAGTTCACACACATCGCAAGGTCCTCAGTTCAAGATCCAAGAATTACTAAGTGCCCAACATCAGATGAATGGATAAAGAAGACGTGGTACAGATATACAATGAAATACTACACAGCCTTTAGAAGAGAAGAAACCCTGTCATTTGAACAAAACAAAGGAACAGATGAAATATAACCAACCCTGAAACATTTGCAACAGAACTGAGGTTACTAAAAGGGAATGGGGTGGGCAGGGGCAAAATGGTAGGTTGAAATATATCTAAGAAATGGGGAACATATACATAGGAAATTATTTTAATGTGTACAATAATTACTACCAAAAAAAAAAATCCAAGGCCACAGGAAGTAACAAATGCAATAAACAACTAAATAAAATAAATCCTTTGTCCTACTCTCTCTGCCTACCTGCACCTTTATTAATAAATAAATAAAACCATACAAAATTAAGCATCAAATTCCTTTCTACTGATTTAACCAATTCTCTGAACTCTAGTCAGTACAAATATTTATTGAACACTTCAATTTGGTAGTCTTGTGTTTATCTAAAATTTATAAGACTTTAAAACAGATCTTATTTTTAACCAAACTCTGTTTCTTGTTCCAACTTAGTATATGGCTCAACTATAAGTATTAGTTCTATAATTTTAATAAGTTATGTATATTTAACTTAACTTAGGCTGAGGTGATAAAAGTAGGGAGAATTAAAAACCTAACAAGATACTCTTGTGCTTACCTTCAAAGAGTTGAGAAAAAAATTAAAAACTGAAAAGATAATTCCAACATTCCTAAATGATCTCATGTTGTCTTATGGCTTTAACTATTGCCCATTAAATAAGATAAGTAAATATATTTAATAAATGAATATACTCTGCCTTACTCTAAAAAAACTATACTTAATTCAAGGTGAAGGTACTGCTTTTTTATTTTACAGGCCCAATGTGTGGATGACATCTGACACAAAGTAAAAGAAGTCAGTAAATGTTTACTAAATGAAAGATGAATGAGTAAATACATTAGTAAAAAACAAGTACACACATCACACACACAACTATTCAGCTAAGACTTTGCCTATAAAGTTCATTCACATATGCAGCTGTCCCTGTCAGCAATTTTCATTCATTCAATTTTTACCAAGTATGTCTATATGTCAGGTACATTATTACGTGGTTATAGGTACAGAAAAAAATTCAAATGGTAGAAAATGATTTATCTGTTAAGAAAAATTAAGCAGGGTAAAGGGGACAGATGGTAATGAGAAAGCTATTTTATATAGGTTGGCCAAGAACAGTCTCTTTTTATACAGAAAGAAAGTGACAGTCACTTGGGAGGATATTCTAGGCAGAGGTATTAAAAGACTGAGATATTGAGTCTGCTTAAAATGTTCTCTTTGAAAGAAGTCAAGGGTGTCTACTGAGTAGTGAAGATGATGAGTAGGGTGACACAATCTGACTTAATCTGAGGGTCACTTCAGATAAAAAGTTAAGAGTAGAAACTGAGGAATCAATTTAGAGCTTACTGCAATAATTCAGGCAAGAGATAATGGTAACCTGAACCAAGTGATAGCAGAATAAGCAGTAGATGTTAGATTAAGAATTGTTCAAACATATCAAAGAATTTGCTATCAGTTTACATGTAGAAAAAAAGAGAAGTCAAGGATGAATCAAAAAGGTTTCTGCAGTTTGAACAAATGGAAAAAATTAAAATTCCATCTCCAGAAATGTGAAGCTTGAGATCCTCTAATTAGACATCTAACTGGAGTAGCTAAGTGGATATCTGAGCCTGGAGGGCACAGAAGAGGTCAAGATTGGAGAAATAATATACCACAGTCATCTTAAACTCCATGCAAAAAATCTTATCTCAATTTTCTCCAGCAAACCTGCTTGATGCTTGTATTTCCTATAGTAGGTACCTAGGTATACTAGGTATCCAGCAACCTGGAAGCCATCCTTAATCCTTTTCCTTTATTTTGTTCTAAGATCCTATCCAATTAATGCAGTATTCTGAACAGCCATGCACTGGAGAGTCATCTTGATGGCCTTATTTACCTTCTTAGTTGTCTTATGTCTCATACTTTGACGATTACTACTGACCTTTAACTCATTCAGTCCCAGTCCTTTCTGATTCCCCACATCACTGTCAGACTATTACTTTTGTTTTTCTGTTTCAAAATGTGATCATCTTTCTTTTTTATACAAATTTGCAAATGATAGGTCATCTCCTCTAAGACAAAGCTCAAACTCTTGTGAAGCAAATTTTTCATAATTTGGTCTTAATTAATTTTTAATCTCATTTTTCTCCTCTATCATCACCCAGTATTCTATCTAGATCTTCACAAAAGTCCCCAAGTGCATCATGTTTCTATACTGTTATGTGAGTTATTCTCCACTTAGTTTGTATCCCTATCTCATCTGCTTAGCAAATTATCATTTATTCAAGATGCAACTAAACTGTTTAACTGCAACTCTGCTTTAAAAAGTAAAACCATAAATTAAAAAAATTTAAATCCCAAGGTTACATAAAAGCAGGTAAAGTCATCTTCAAACTAGAGACTGTACTATCTCTTTACCACACTTGAAGCTTAACAACATAAATTTTGAAATAGGCTATAAAAACAATGATATGTACTATATATGTACCAAACCTAATATACTCCCAAGAATTATCACCATTTCTATATTAAAGCATTTTACACAAATTCCTACCAAAAGGTATTAAGTCCATCTTATTTAAGATGCTTTCTGTTATTCATAAAAGAAATTTAAAACTGTGTTAATATTACATCAAAATTATCTTTTTACTAAAAGATCTTTTATATTGATTCGTTTTATTTCCTTATGCTTTTATTCTATCACTATGCCTTTTAAAATATGAATGTTTAATATTTTTTTATCCATTTTGTATTAACCACATAAACATCCTGATTTACTATTTTTAATTTATTCTGACTTGAAATTTTTTAAAAACCTACTTCTTGTTTCTGGATTTATATAATTTCATGCTACCTTTATTTAACTACAAAGCAAATGCCCTATTTTTCCTCAAAATTGTACTCATATGAATTATATATTAACAACAAAACAACTCAAGTTTAAAGTTAAAGTATATGTAAAGGGAAATTTCTTATGTCTAAAAAATAAAGTTAGAAAAACTTTTCTGAAGGTTAAAATAAAAAAAAAAGTACCATTGATTAGTTACATTCTGTTAGTTCATTAAAAATTAAAAAAACTTCACTATACTATACTATAATCCTCACTATACAATACTCATTTTCTAGTTCCAGTGTTTGATTAGTGACCTTGAGAAAGTTGCACCTTCTTTGACTAACAGTATAAGAACACAGATAATAAACCTAGATTGCTGAGTTTTAATCCTTGACAAGTGACTTAATAGCAATATTGTTTAGTAATTTTTTAAATTTTGATATTAAAATGACAATATTTTGAATATATTGGGTAAAGTATTTATCTTAACATTAATATATCAATTTTACCTACTTATTTTTACTTTAAAAATGTAGTTACTATAACATTGAAAATTACATATGTTGCTCATATTACATGTCTTTCGAGACACCTTATCTATACTAACATTCAGTTTTATATGCGTAAGATGGGGTAATGAAAGTACCAACCCCAAAGGGTTGTTAAGATGATTAATTAACATATGCCAGGTGCCTAGATCATGAGTAAGCACCAAGATGATGATAGCTGTCACAGTCAGTTCTTAAAACACTATGATTCTTCTTCTCTTCTCTTGCTTTATTATCAAAGAGAGAAAATGTTATAATGCATTTATCTGGTCCTTAATTCACCTACCATAATTGCAAACAAAAGATTTTTAAACTAAATTAAGCATTAGATAGCAAAATGTTTAGACTAAAATCAACATTACTACTGAAAGAATAGTTAATATTAGAATAAAATGTAGCTAAATATCTTAGTAAAATAAACTGAATTAGAATTTTCTCAGTTCAGATATAAACTGACTTGTGCTCCAAGCTAATAAAAGAAAACTGCATTAATATATGAACCAGAAATACTTTCAGCTACTGTTCAATCATCATTACTTTCAAAGACAATTTACCTAAACATAACCAGTTATTGATAATATACATCAGAATAAAAAATAAGAGCCAAATGAATGGTTACAAATTTAAAAATATTAAATATTTATATTAGGATAAACAACTTGAGAAAATATAGCCCTGTTAGAAACATATTTACGGCACTCTTTATAATTATTAAAACCCATTAGGTCCCTATCCTTTTGTTTCTTTGGAAGAAAGTCATGCTATATATAAATTCATATAATCCAATTACATGGATAAAATGAGAATCATTTTCTAGGAGACATTCTAAATAAAAGGCAATATGGCATAATGATGAAGCATGTAGGCTCAAGTTATCTATCACTGCATGTGGAATGAACTACAACACTATTATCTATCTGTATTACCTTGAGCAAACCACTGATCCTCAACTTCTCATTTGTAAAATGGGGGTAGTAGTAGTATTAACTTCTTAAAACTTCTGTGAGGGTAAAAGGAGATCATGGTAAACCCCTTTGCTCAATGCCTAGCATATAACCAGTATTTAATAAAAGTTAGCTACTATTATTAGTATTAGCTCTTCACTTCTCAGTTCTTAGGTGTTCTCATCTAATATTTCCCAGAATAACCCCTTATGTACTATCCACTCAGATTTACATTTTCCATCTAGATATTAACTAAGTTTCAATAACACTGAACACTGTCATACCCAAACAAATACAAGTACTCCCTAAATCTGTCCCTGCTTTATTCCACATTTTCGCTTATGAAAGCATCCAATCATTGCTTCTTAAATTGCAAACCTCTAGAGGTAAATGAGTTAGTTTCAACTCTTCATCTCCACATTTAACTCTTCACTAAGCTCTTTTAATTTTATCTCAATATTTCCTCAAGACAGTTCTGCTTTTTTCCATGATAAATGTAATCATTTTGACCCTTATCATCTTTCAGCTGAACTAAATTAGAAATTTCTTCATGGAAGGCATGTCACCATGTACACAATTCTAAAATTCACTGTCCAAAATGCCATCACTAAAAACCAAATGGAGATGTTTGTAGCACTGTTCAATGACTACAAAATAACTATGCCCTTAGTTATCTTGCTCTAGCCTAATTTTTTCAGGCCTCACCTCTTACTACTAATTCCATATGCTTTCCATCTCCAATGAATTCTCCAAATATTCCATGTCTCCAATTCCTTTAATTTGTAGATGTGCCTTTGTAGATGTCTTTTCTTTCACCATCTTCCTTCTCTACCAAGTCAACTCCCTCTCAAAGATCACTACACTGAAACCTTCACTGACTATTGCAAGCAGTTAAGTCATAGCATTTTCAGTTCTCCTACAACATTGTTTAGTCTGTTTTATATTTATTACTTTATAACACTGTGAAGTCCTTAAGAACAAAGACTGTCTTTTTCTTTTTTTAAAATTCAGCACTCAGAAGTCTTGCTGGACACTAATCAATACTTATGAGTCATTATAATTAAAATGAGCCTTGCTAACACTTTCTAAGGAAGTAAAGAAAGAAATTTTCTGTAAATCTCCAAGATGATGATGATAACAATAATTTCTAAGTAGTAATAGAAAAATAGTCAAATAAAACATTTATTTCAAAGAATTATCAGAAAACTGTAAACTATCTAGGTACTCATCAAGGCAAGATGGTCCAATAGGGTACTCTTCTTTCTGTGATGTGCTGTGATGCTTTATATCTATTCTCTCACCTTCCTTAAGTCTTGATCCCATCACTCCAAAATGCTTGGCTAGCATATACCTGTTAAAATAATCTATTTAGGCTCCAGCTGTTTGTTTGTTTAAAGGAAAGGTACAGGCAAAAATGAAGGCAATAGGTAGGCAGGCAGGAAGACAGAAAATGAAGAAGTACTTCATTTTTATTTAGTTGTTCACACTGGTTGTCTGCTTCATCCTCCAACAGGGGTTAGGACTAGAACCCAGGGGTATGTGGCCTATGTTCCTTTGGAGGTGACTGACCTAACCACTGGTCCACCAGGGTGCCCCTAGACTCCAGTTGTCAAGTACCTTTCTAATGTGAGCTCTCCTGGGTTTCAGGTTCCTTCAATCACTATTTATAATGTCTAACACTAATACTAACATTAATAATTTAATAATATTAATTTAATTGTAATTAATTTAATAACATTAACATTAATTTTAACATTTTCTCAGTTCTCTTGAAATAATACCCATAAATCACTATCTAAACATAATGAAGAAGCAGGATACAATTTTCAATTGTAGCAAAATACACAACATAAAATTTGCCATTTTACTAATAACAATTTAAACCATCATGGCATACCATTTTAAATTATACAGTTCAATAGTGTTACCTACAGTGAATGACATTATTGGGCAACCAGTCACAGGAACTTTTCCCTTTGCAAAACCGAAACACTATATCCCTTAAACAAGTTCGCATTCCCTCCTCCTCCAAACTCCTGATAACTTTTTCTCTTATCAATTCTCTATCATTTTCTCTATCAATTCAACTACTGGAGATATCTTATAAAAGTGCAACTGGATTTGTCTTTTTTTGTCTAGTTTATTTTACTTAGCATAAGGTTCATTCATGATAAAGTATGTCAGAATTTCCTTAATATTGATTAATATTCCATTAAATGAATATACTACATGTTGATCAATTCATAGTTCATGGAGTTTTGGTTTACCTCCATCTTTTGGTTATTCTGAACACTGCCATTTGAAACAAGGGTGTACTTGGCACACCCTGGTGGCCCAGCAGTTTAAACCAGGCACGGTCCACATATATCCCAAGGTCCCTGGTTAACCCAGGGCCAGAGAAACAATTAGCGATGAACACCTGAGTAAAATAAAAGTGCTTCTTCTTCCTCTTCTCTCTTCCTGACTGGCCTGTCTGCTTACCTTCATTCCTGTCTGCTCCTTTTCTTTAAGAAAAAAAAAAAGGACAGAAAAAAGGGAAAGAAAAGGCAAGAAGGGAGGGAGGGAGGGAAACAAAGTGAAGAAAGTGGGTGTAGAACTATCTCTTTGAAAGCTAGTTTTTTAATTCTTTGGGTATATACTCAGAAGACGAATTGCTGAATTACATTACACATATTTTTAAATACCAGATTTATTTAGATATAACTAAATCCATATAAATTTAAAGCTTATAATTCAGTAGTTTTTAAATTCAGAGTTGTGCACCTTTTACAACAATCAGCTTTACCACACATATCACTTCTCAAAGAAACCATAGGGTTCTGGTCAAGATGACAACCCATGTCTTGTCCACAGAACAACTAGGAATTCACCTATTTTCCAGAAACAAATACTGAAGAGAAGCACGCACAGAGGCTATAGAGACACAGCACCAATGACAACCTCAAAGGGTAGGCAAAAACATCAGATCCACACTGAAAATTAGGTATTTGAGCCAAGGCAAAGGGAGTGGAACCAGCAGAAGGACCTAGACTTCCAGGAGGCAAGAAAGCAGCAGAAACTGCCAGTGGGACTGGGATGCATGACCAGGAAGAGGGTCTTGGTGCAGAGCAGAAAGAGGACCAGTGACCCGGTGGTTTGAATGGGAGGCCCAGAAAGAAAATAACACTACACCTGGATGCCAAAACGGGCAAAGTCACAGAGAAATACATGTGAAAAGATGGATCCAATCAAAAACCCAGGAGAAAATCTGAATACAACCGACATCTGCAAACTACCTGAGGATGAATTCAGAGCAACAGTGATAAACATACATATGGAAATCAAGAAACCAATAGAGGAAATAAAGAGAACAAAAGAGAGAAGAAATGAAACAAGATATATAAGAAATGAAGAATACGATAGCTGCCTTAAAGAATTCAACAGAGGGACTCAAGAAAGGGATGAAAATTACAAATGAATCAGTGAGCTAGAAAATAAGGCAGAACAATACACTTAAGGAAACCAACAAAAGAGATAAAATAATTCAAATAAATGAAGACAGCATTTGAGACCTATTTGGTAACTTCAAAAGGAACAACATTGGCAGCACAGGGGTTCCAGAAGGAGAAGAGAGAGAAACAGCAGCAGAAATCGTATTTGAAGAATAACTAAAAATGTCTCTAACCTGAAGAATGAAGCAATTCTCCAGATTGAGGAACCTCAAACAGTACCTAATAAAAAAACCGCAAACAGACCTACACCTAGACACATCATCAGCAAAATGTCAAAAACACAAGATTTAGAAAGAGTCTTAGTATCAGTCAGAGAAAAATAAATCACATACAAAGGAGTCTCTAAATGACTGCCGGCAAATTTCTCAAATGAAACTCTACAGGCCAGAAGTGAATGGCATGATATTTAAAGCATTAAAAGAAAACAATTTTCAACTTAGAATACTATATAACCTGTGAGATTATCATTCAGAACTTAATGAATTACAAAAAAGTTTTTCCAATAAACAAAAGTTAAAGGAATTCACCATCACAAAACCAGTTCTACAAAAAAAAAAAAAAGCAAAAAGAAAAAAGTAAAGATAGCTCTACAAAGTACAAAGAAACACCACTTAAAAACAATGAGACAGCAAATATAAAAGTGGGGAGAAGAGAACAAAAATGTGGATGGTTAGAATGAGTGTAAGACTAACCTGCTTTCAAATTAAAATAAGAAATAAACAAAATGCTAAATGCTAACATCAGGGTAGCCCCAGACTATATCTCTCCTGGGAAAAAGAAGACAACAAAAAGGGAAACAAATCAAAACATGACTACACCAACCAACCTAAAAAGAGAAAGAGAAGAATAAAGGCACTGTCCAGAACAACACACAGAGAACAAATTACAAAATGACACTAAAGTTACATATCAATAATCACCCTAAAGGTTAATGGGATGAACTCACCAAATGACACAGTGACTGAATGGATTAAAAAGCTTAACCCAACCTTTTGCTACATTCAGGAAACTCACCTTCTTTCAAAAGATAAAGATACAAAGTCAATGGTGGGAAGAAAATCCTATAGCAAAATGACAACCACAAAAAAAGCAGGAATGCCATACTTATATCGGATAAAACAGACTTCCAACTAAAAAACAACAAAAGACACAGATGGACATCATTTAAAAGATCAATCTAGGAAAAAGATATAACACTTGTTAAACTATATGCACCAAATGAAGGAGCATCAAAATATATTAAGCAAGTATTATTATGTCTGATGAGAGACATAGACAGTAACACAAAACACCACACTTATAATAATGGACAGATGAACCAAGCAGAAAATTAACAGGGAAACAGCTGCTTTAACTGACGGTCCGTCTGGAACAGACAGGTCTAACAGACATACACTAAACACTTCACCCAATGACTACAGGTTTCACTTTCTTCTCAAGTGCGCATGGAACATTCTCAAGGACAGACCATATGCTGGGACACAAAACATCTCTCAACAACTTTACAAAGAACGAAATCATACCAAGCATTTTCTCTGACCACAACAGCTTAAAACTAGAAGTCAGACACAAAAAGAAAGATGTAAGATTCCCAAATTAACTGGAAACTAAGGAAGTTAAAAATACTTGAGACAAATGAGAAGGAAGACACAAGCTACCAGAATCTATGAGATGGAGCAAATGTTTTTAGAAAATAGCATTTCCTAAGAGGACAGTTCATCATTGTAATCCAGGCCTTCCTCAAGAAACAAGAAAAATCACAAATAGATAACCTAACTCTACATTTGAAAGAATCAAAGAAGAACAATTAAAGCCAAAAATCAGTAAAAGAAAGGGAATAATCAAAATTCGAGCAGAAATAAATGAAATAGAAAACAAAGGACAATCTAGACGATCAATGAAAGTTGGTTCTTTGAAAAAATAAAGTTGACAAACCATTGGCTACACTCACAAAGAGAGAAAACTCTTATAAGTAGAATCAGAAATGAGAGAAGTTACAACAGATAACACAGAAATACAAAACACCCCAAGAGACTAGTATGAACAGCTCTATACCAACAAAGTAGACAACCTTTTGGACATGGACAGATTTCTAGAAAAACAGTCTACCAAAAATGAACCTGGAAGAACCGGAAAAACTGAACAGAAGAATCACAATAAAGAAATTGAAGAGGCAATCAAGTCTCCCTAAAAATTAAAAGCCCAGAATCAGATGGTTTTTCTAATGACTTCTACCAGAACCTCAGAGAAGAATACCTAATTCTTCTCAAATTCTTCCAAAATACTGAAGAACAGTGAACACTTCCAAAGACTTTCTATGAGGCTAACATCCCACTGACACCAAAAGCTGACAGAGATGTCACCAGAAAGAAAATTACATCAGAATCTCTGATGAACATAGATGCAAAAATTCTTAACAAAATATTAGCAAAGTGAATCCAACAATGCATCAAAAAGGTCATCCATCACAACCAAATGAGATTTATCCCAGGGATGGTTCAACATAGATAAATCTGTTAGCACAACAACACCATATCAACAAAAGCAAGGAAAAAAAAAATCACACAATCGTATCAATATATGCAGAGAAAGCTTTCGACAAGATCCAATACCCATTAATGATAAAAACCCTGCATAAAATGGGCACAGAAGATATATACCTCAACATAATAAAGGCTATATGTGACAAACCCACAGTCAATATCATAGTCAATGAATTATCAAAACAGCAGCATGGTACTGAAAAAATAACAGAGACACAGAGCAGTGGAATAGAACTGAATTACCAGAAACTGACCCCCACACAGTCTTAATTTATAACAAAGGAACCTAAAGCATATGATAAAGGAAAGTCTCTTCAATAAATGGTGTCGGAAAAACTGGGCAGCTACATGCAAAATAATGACACTAGATCACTCTAACACCATTCACAAAAATTAACTCAAAATGCACAAGAGACTTGAACATAAGAAAAGAAACCATACAATTCTTGGAAGACAACATAGGAAAAGATATTCCATGACTGATGTCTTAGAGAGGCCTTTGGAGACTCAACTCCAAAACAAAAAGAAAAAGAAACAACTGGGACTCCATCAAACTGAAAAGTTTCTTCACAGTGAAAGAAAACATCTCTAAAACAAAAAGACGACCTACTAAGTGGGAAAAGATATTTTTGACAATGGCTTAATATCTAAAACATACAAAGAACTCATAAAACTCAGTAACAGAAAAACAGGCAATTCAATCAAAAAGTGGGAAGAGACATATAGATTGTCAACAGACATATGAAAAGATGCTCCTACTTGCTGGCCAGAAGGGAATGAAAATCAAAACAACAATGAGTTATCAATCTTGTATCTGAGAGAATGGTATTTATCCAAAAGTCTGGAAACAACAAATGTTGGTGAAGACATGGAGAAAAAGGAACTACACTGTTGTTGGGAGTGCAAATTGGTGCAACTTCTATGGAAAACAGTATGGAGATTCTTCAAAAAGTTAAACATGGAAATCCCATATGATCCTGCCATTCCACTCCTGGTTGTTTACCCAAAAGATACAAAAACACTAATTTGCTGAGATACATGCACCTCCATGTTTATTGCAGGCCTATTCACAATAGTTTAGAAATGGGAACTATCTGAGTGCCCAATGTCAGAAGAATGGAGAAAGAAAATGTGATATATATCACACATACTATATATATATAAAACACACACACAATGGAGTACTACATAGCCCTTAGGAGAGTTGAAATCCTGATTTTTGAATGAACTTGGATGGATCTAGAGAGGAAATGAAGTAAGTCAAAAGAAGAAAGATATATACCAGATGACCTCACTCATAGGTGGAATGTATACAGACAAAATAAAGGAACAGATGAAACAAAACCAACCCTTAGACACTTGCAACAGAACTCAGATTATCAATATGAAATGGGACAATGGGACGGGGTAGAAAGGAGGTGGTGCTGGAGCCCACTTGACAATGGTGAAGAACACTTGCTGATTTAGTGGAGGGCAGGGTGTGTTGATATGTTTATTTTAGTGTGTAGAATCAAATTTATTGCAATTAAAAATATCAAAAAACAAATATAAAGGAAACTGAAACCACAAGCAATTTACTCTCCAGTGATACACTGTTATCTCCAGTTTGTACTCTGTCCAGACTCACATATTCAACTGACTGAACATATAATCAGACAAAACAAATTTAACATGTCTGAAAATAAATCCCTGAACTTTTCCTACAAAATCTACTTTTCCCACAATAGTCACATCTCAAATAGAAACTTTATCCATCTAGTTGTTCAGAGAAAAATCTTAGGGAAAAAACCTTTCTGCCTTCTTTCTTGAACAACCTACGTTTAATTGCTCAATAATTTTCCTGGCTAATTTTCAAAATAAATCCAAAATCCAATCTCTTCTCATCACTTAATATACCACCTCCCTTGCAACTCTGTACTTTTGATCTTACCTACCTACAACCTAGTCTTCATACAATAGCTACAGAAATCCTTTATAAAAGTAAATCAGATCACATTTCCCCTCAACTTCATTACATTCACTGGCTCCCTAATTTGCACAGATTAAAAGGTCCCCTGTTAATTCTGTGACCTCATGTCTTTACAGTTTATTTATTTTTTCTGTTCCAGTCATATTTGTCTATTTGCTGCTTCTCTGAGCATTACAGCTACCCTCTCCATCCTTGTACTTTTTGCTCCATGTGACTGGAAAGCTATTTCTCCAGATACACGTTTCATTCCCTTACCTCATTCAGATCTTTTTCATTGAGGATTTCTGGATTGTTCTTTAAATGAAATGTGTCACATTTGTCCTGTGCATTTTCTATTCCTTTTGCTTCTTTTACCATACAACTTAGGCCAAAGCTTACCACTTGTGAAATATCTCTCTCAATTTAAAAGATATTAACAAGATGTAGAATTGAGAATCACTTATTTACATATATAGGAAGTCTCTGTGTGTATATATGTATGTATGTATGTGCGTGTATGTATGTATGTGCGTGTATGTATGTATGTATGTATGTATGTATTTAAGGAAAGGAAGGAAGGGACAGGAGGAAGAGACATTTTTAAGGAAGGAAGAACAAGAGGGAATCACTTTATTATTAGTTTTAGTCCCCAAGCCTTAGGTTGTGAATCCAAGGTCCTTGGATTTTATATATGATCCACATCCCAGTCGCTGGTTTGGCCCCTGAGCCACCAGGGCAAGTCAGAGAATCGTTTTTTTTTTCAAATAGCATCATATTACACATTGTTTAGTGAGCTGATTTACTTCCCACTCAAATTATGATTGTCTTTCAATGTCAATGAATATTTCGGTCAGGTATCACTTTCTAAAAGTTTTAAACATTATTCCATTTAGACTGCTTTTATATTACCTTGCCGATTGACTTCATTTTGAAGTAGCTCTTCCATTGCCTCCTCCTCAGCAATATCTAAAGGTGTGTCTCCTTCACTGTTGACAGCTCCTACATGTGCCCCCTGACCAATTAAAAACCTGTAAGATCAAAGGGAAGACTGGTAAGCAATGCAGAACCAATGAGGTATGTGCCTATATAAGAGCATCAATAAAAACCAAGGACAGTCTGCTTTAAGTTTTCAAAAGCTACCATAGAAAATTATTTTTCTTTAAAAAATTTTTTATTTCTAAATATTTCTATAATGTATGCTCATGGTTCTACTAAATAACTTTAATAACTTTTAATAATAATTAGGAACATTTTCACAGAACATTTCAGCCTGCATCCACTAAGATGGTCAAGGCAAAATGCCCTATCCCACTGCCAATAGCTGCTGTTGTGGCCATGGGACAATTCATTCTCATGGTTATAGTTCTTGTGGCTACCAGAAGAGCACTTGTGTAAGTCAGTGCAGTCAGCAAGAGCCTCAACACTGGTACAGGTAGCTGAGAGCTTTCATGCAAAGTCTGGTTTATGGAGCTATATAGGAGAAAAATGCTGCTGTAGTCTCTCATGGAGGATCTCAAGAGAGATCAAAACAGCTGCCGCTAACCAACCTGGGGCACTCTGTTAAACCCAACTGTCTACTAAATAGCCTAAACACCTTAGGGAACTGGAGCTCCCACCACCAGACTTATACTCTGCAACCTAAAATCCTAACACAAGGTTTCCCCACATCCGATGGGGTAGTGGGAAAAGCCATTTACCTAACCCATAAAATAAACAGAGTACCAAACGAAGTGAAAAATGGAAAAATGTATATACCAAACGATGGATCAAAACAAATCCAGGCACACTCTGGTGGTTCAGGTATCAAATCTATGACTACCTAGTCCAAATAAAAGCTTAGGGACCCAGGTTCATGCACTGGAGATGGTGGAGGTGGGGTGGGGTGGTTGAGGTACTGTAGCAGGACTAAAATGAACATCTAACTAAATAACTAAAAATGATTCTTCCTCCTCACTCTCTATGACTGCCTGTCTGCCTGCCTACCTGCTTTTATTTCTCCTGCTTCCTTCCTGCTTAAAAAGTTCTAGAGAAAATTCCTAATTAAATAGATTAACTACAGATTTCAAAGCAAGTCTTAATGGCATTCACTAAAATTAGTAAAACAATGGTGAAGAATAAGCTCTACAACAAAGACAAAATATGAGAAAGTTTCCAAACGGAAATCATAAAGCTAAACAACAACTGATCTAAAAAATACAACAGAAAAGCTTGAAAGACTTGAAAAAGCATTCGAATGAATCACTGAGATGATAGGGCAGTGGAAAACAAAGCAGGACAGCAGACAAAAGAATAAAAAGAAACAAAGGTAGCATGTAAGAGACTGATGAGATAACATCTAAAAGAAAACATTCTCATCGAAGAGATTCCAGAAGAAGAGAGAAAGAAAGGGCCCAAACTTTAATTGAAATTAATAGCCGAGAACTTCCCTATAGGAAAAGGAAACAAAAATCCAGATCCAGGAGGTTCAAAGAGTTGCAAAATAAATCCAAGTAGATACACACAATATATATTGTAATTTAAATGACAAAAATTTAAGACAAAGAGAAGATCTTAAAAGCAGGTAGAAAAAAGTCAGTTCCCCCCACCCCGCCCCCTAACACTATGTGTGGATTATTCAGTAGAAATTGTACTGGCTAGAAGGGAATGGCATGATACATTAAAAATGATGGAACAAAAGGACTTTCAACCAAGAATACTCTTACCTGCTAGGTCATCTTACCTGCTAGGTCATCACTTAGGATTCAAAGAGTGATAAAGAGTTTTAGAGACAAAGAAAAGTTAAAAAGAATCCATCACAACTGGACTGGCCTTCCAAGAAATACTAAAAGGATTTCTAGAAAATGAAAAGAACTTAGAAGCAGAAGATACCAAAAACGTGTGTGGGTGTGTGCGGAAGAGTAAAATATGTGGACTGTTAGAATGAGTTTGAGATTAATTTGCTTTCAATTTGAAATAGATAAGAAAAACAACAAGGTAACATCTCATACCTGTGAGAATGGCTAGTAACCAAAAGACTGGAAACAATAAGTGTTGGTAAGGATACAAAAAAAAGCGAAACTGCACTGATGGGGGTGTGAATTGGTGCAACAATTTTGGAAATCAGTATGCAGATTCCTCAAAAAAAAGTTTAAAAATAGAAATTCTATACAATTCCATTATTTCCACTTCTAGGTATTTAGCCCCGAAACACTAATGTGAAGAGATATATACATTCCTATGTTTATTTCTGTTATTTACAATAAACAAGAGCTAGAAGCAATTTAAGCACGCACTGACAGATAAATCCACAAGGATATATTTAGACAACAGAATACTACTATTAAAAAAAAAAAAGATGAAATTCCACTACTTTCAACAGTATGAGGTGGATCTACAGGAAATTATACATAGACAAATAAGGAGAAACAAATATCACATGATTCCACTCATGTGTGGTATTTTAAAGAAACCAAATAAATGATCCACAACCAAAAACAAAAGATATTCTTAAGTCTATAGGACCATATTAGTGATTATCAGACAGGAAGGGGGGGTGGGCAATTAGACAAAAGGGATCAATCATATGTGAAAGACAAAATTACCCTCTCATCAGTGAACTAAATGTAGTGTATACTGATGCTGATTTATGATGATGTACCCCTTAAACCTATACAATGCATTGTTTCTTCAACAATTTTTTTTTACAGCTAAGATTAGCAGGAATTTGTACTAGTTACTTTTGGTGTGTGTGTGTGGGGGGGATAATTTGCTATCCAAATTTTCTGCAGTATGTTTTCTTTGGATATGTGTACCAGATCACAAAAATGGCTATCATACCATTTTGCAGTCTGATGTTTTTGTACTTAATATGTTGTAAACATTTCTCCATGCACAACGTTTGCTTGCTATAATTTTCTATAAATGAAAGTCATACTTGATATGAGACAACTTTTTATATCATTTTTTAAAAAGTGATATAAAACTAAATAAGAACATCCTCTAAATACTGAATCTGAAGAAAAAAAGAGCTATTAGTGGAATAAAAATTTGATATGCTCTAAGATAATATGTAATTCTGCTAGTAAAAACCTCAATTAAACAGTAAGGGAACTTTACATAAAAACACCTCTATTTTGCTTAGGTATTAGAAATCATTCACAGGATTTAAAGATAGAATTAAAGAAATCAGAGTAGCTGCAATACTTACAGCAGAGGGAGCTATGAAAGAGAAGCAGAGGCTAATGAAAATTCCAGATCAAAGCCAAATATAGTCAATACAAAATGTATATAAACAGAAAAGGATATTAAGAGAAACTAATACTAATTAAGTTCCAAACCTGCTGGCAGGAATCAGACTGAAACAATCCCTGTACCAAAAGTTTAGGATATATATATACACACATACCTCTGGTTCTTAACAGTTTTATGACATTCATGAACTTAAAACAGTTGAAGTCTTACTGACTTAACAAGACTATGTGAAGTGTAAATGAAGTCAATTTTCATAAAAGAAAATACAAATTGTTATTCCATCATGCCAAATCATAATGTTTAGAAAGCAATATATGATAATGTGAAATAAAAAACGTATTATCTTGAATGTCAGCTATTCTCTTTGAGGGACCTTGGAGAATTGAAGGCAGTTGGCTATATTTCGTTTAGAATAATTAAAACACACACACACACAATGGTATTACAAGCAGCTCATGTGACTGGTAATGTGGTAAAAAAATAGTATATTATTATAGATTTCTTGGAAAGAAGAAACTTTTCATACAATAATCTTGAAATTAAGAGGATTGGGCTATAGCTCCATGAGCAACTGTTTTGAATGTCAGGGTTAAACAAAAAAAACAAAAAGTAGGCTTTGCTTCCGTAACAATAGTTAAGAATTTCTTCAAACAATACAAAGGAGGTAAACAAAAGAGATACTATCCAGTGAATGATTAAAATTCTTTATAAATTGTAGAAGTCAAAACCCATTAAATTGTTGTGCCCTGGTAGAGTAGCAGTTAGGTTTGCCTACTCTAGCAGAGCACTATAGTCCACGCACATCTCAAGGACCTGGGTTCGTGTCACGGAGCTGGAGGGAACCACCAAGATGAACAATTAAATATAAATAAATAAAAATGCTTCTAAAATGATGAAAAATTCAGGTTTATTAAGATCTAGAATAATCTTAAACAAAAGACCCTACTAATATGATTCATAATACACTGAATCTTAACAAAATAATTTCTGTTATCTGTTAATTTTAAGAACACTGTGACTGAAGAGATGAGGAGAAAGTACTTCTTCAGCAAGAGTTAAATATATCTAGTGTCCAAATTGAATGTACACTGATTTTCTTATTTAAAGTAGAACAACTAGTATCAAAAAGTTATTTAGTCATGGCCTAGCGAGCAGCAGTTAGGTCAATCACCTCTGAAGGATGCAGGCCTGGGCTGAAGTCCTGGGTCCCAGGGGAAACAACCAGTGTGAACAACTAAAAAGGCAAAGAAAATAAAATACTTCCTCCTGTTGAAAAAAATTATTTAAATAAATACACAAAAATTAAAAATCAGAAAGCATAGCCTTAAAAAAAGGTAATTCTTTCATATAGATGAATCTAAAGGCCCTGGTGCTAAGTGAAATAGTTACAAATGTTGTTGAGCCTTACTTACTCCTATGAAGTATTTAAAAGTTGGTAAAGTCAGGGAGAGGAAGACCAAGATGGCAACAGAGGACATTCTCTACATTGCTACAAAGAAAAATACCAAATAGTTTTTCTGCTACAGGCACACCAAGAAGGAAATCCCACAATATGATGAGACCAAAGCATAACCTTCACCTCAGAGATTAACACAGATGGCACTGGAAGGGACTCCAGGGAGATTCACTCATAGGTGCTATGCAAAGTAGGTGGGGCGAGATGAATGCAGGATGCAGCTGAGGTCTGGGCAGGACAGAGAAAGCAGAGCAGCCAAGCTAAACCTTGGGCCCCAGGGAGGCAAGTACAGAAACCAAATGGTGGTACACACCCGACTAATGAAGTCCGCAGGAGAAGGGCCGAGGTCTTCCATTATGGACAGGACCCAACAAGAAAGACAGTAGATAAGAGTGTTCTAGACTATACTCTAGCACTCACACTCTCCTTTACATACAGACATACACCTATGGCACAGTGATAAACTGCCAAGTACCTGATCTAGGATCCCAGAGAAGAGAGTTAATTCAGTACCATGCACTCAAACCAGTCCCCCTTCTGCAGTCCAGACAACAGCTGAGCCCCACCTCATCACCCTGCCCCTTATTTACCCTGCTGATTCAGACTGCCATTTACTATAAAAGCTTACAAGGGGTAAGGAAAAAATTTTTTTAATAAAGACATAACATCTCCTGTTAAAACAAGAAAAGCAACTAATTTCTAAGTTACTGATCAGATCCCAAATAAGAAAACAGAAAAAGATTATTCATGATCATCTGAGACATCAAAGTATCATGTCATCAAAAGGAGACAATCACACTTCTCCAGAAACCAAATTCAGACACACAGAAGAATATTTTATTTTATTTTTTTAAAACAGACAAGGACTTCAATCGTAAAGAAACTCAAAGAATTGTAAGAAATCTCAGAAAAGCAGTTCAAAGACTTATAAGAGGACTCAGCAAAGCATGTAAATGAGATTCAAGAGAGGTCAGCAAAGTGAACGAGCTCAAATATAAAATTAGTGAGATGACAGGAATTGAAGCTTTAAATAAGAAACTAACAATGATTCAGAATAAGAACAACTCAATAAACAAGACAGAGCTTTACAGAAAGCTAA
>RJWH01002208.1:142845-257383 GCA_004363575.1 Solenodon paradoxus
GGGGGGGGGGGGGGGGGGGGGAAGGGAATGAATATACAAATTCATGAAGTGACAGAACAACTAGTTATATAAATTTATTATGTGTTCTGAGACACATAAGAGTGAAACTATCACGAGTCCACAACAAAGAGAATATTATAAGTGGCCAGGAAAATAAAGTAACATACAAAGGAACTGTCACAGGTTATCAGGAATGACATTCGAAATACTCAAAGAGACTTCCAATCAAGAAGTCTCTTTGAGCCAGACTTATGTCCCACCCACAGAGCAACTAGAAATTCACCTATTTTCCAGAAACAAACACTGAGGAAAAGCAGGCGGAGAGGCTGTAGAGACACAGCAGCAATCACAACAACAAAGGGTAGGTGAAAACATCTGGGTTCAGAGCTGTACCACAGACTCAAGACTTTTGGAATTCTGGCCACAGAGGAGGGGGAGGAACTTGGGGAAAAACCAACCCTTCCAGGGGAACCGGAACACTGCGTTGTGGGAGAGGGTCTAGGCACAGGGTGGAAGTGCCCTGGTGGTTTCAATGAGGAGAAAATTACGCTGGGTGTCACTATAACCAGAAGGCAGCTAGGGGAATTGCCCACCCTCATGCCTCCCACTATACTACCCCAGAGCTGCAGGACCCGTTCACCAGAACTGCCACCTCAGGTTTAAAGGAAGAAGTCTCCCAGAAGGAGAGTCAACGTTACCCACTATCTCTACCTTGTAGGTGTAGGTGAAACTGCAACCTGACTGCAGATTGTGGTCTAACAGCCAGGTGGTCATTGCAGTTGGGAACTGGGATGCTGGAGGAAGGCTCTGAATCCCCCACACAAACTCCAACCACATAGTATGAACTTTCGAGCAGCAATGGAGGGCCCACATAAGAACTTTAACAAATCCAACCAGTGGTGATGCCACAAAATTCAAGAAATCTAGGTGTTCAAAACAAGATCCAGACTTATTTGGTACAAGTCAATATCCTACAGAAGGTCATCACTGTAAGGAAACCTAATCCACAGAAACATAAACAGAATGCCAAGCAGAACAAAGACAGAGAAATACATGTAAAATGATGGATCTGTCTAAAACCCAGGGGAAAATTTGAACACAACAGATATCTACAAACTACCTGAGGATGAATTTAGGGCAACAGTGATAAACATACTCATGGAAATCAAGAAAACAATAAAGGAAGAGAAAGAAGAAACTAAGCAGCTCAAAATAGATAAAAGAAATAAAGAACACAATAATGGCCCTAAAGAATTCAATAGAGGGACTCAAAAATAGAATGGGTGAAGCCTCCAACAGAATAAGTGAGCTAAAAGATTGGGCAGAAGGATGCACTCAAGCAAACCAGCAAAGAGATGACAGAATGTGAATAAATGAAGAAAGCATTCTAGACCTCTGGGATAACATCACAAGAAATAGCACTCACATTATAGGGGTCCCAGAAGGAGAAAATGGGAGCAGATTGGATTTGAAGAAATAACAGCTGAGAATGTCCCTGACCTGAGGAATGAAGCCAGTCTCCAGACCCAGGAAGCTCAAACACTCCCTAATAAAAGAAACCTAACAGACCTACATCTAGATACAATGTCATTAAATGTCAAAAATATAAGATAAAGAAAAAAACCTTAAAAGCTTTCACAGAAAAACAAGTCACATACAAAGGAGTCCCCAGAAGATTGTCAGTGGATTTCTCAACTGAAATTCTATAGGCCAGGAGGGAATGGTACGGTACATTCAAAAGACTGGGGAAAAAAAAAAGGGGGGGGGGATTTTCAACCTAGGAAACAATACCCTGTGAGATTATCATTCAGAACTGAAGGAATGATACAAAGTTTTGCCATTAAGCAAAAGTTAAAGGAATTTATCACCACATTCATCTCCTTGCCCCCGTTTGGGAAGTTTTCAACTTTTTTTTTCCTACAAAAAATACTAAAAGATGCTACAACGCAGTGTAAAGAAATCCCACTTAAAAACAGGTCTATTAGACCTAGTCATCTATGTTCATTAGAGATACTGATCTGTAATTTTCCTTCTTGGTGACATCTTAGCTTTTGGTATCAGTGTTATGTACGCCTTGTGAGAGTGTTTGGGAGTGTTTCCTGTTCTTGCATGCTTTGGAAGGGTTTGGGTAGAATGGGTATTAATTTTTCTTTGAGGGTTTGGTGAAACTCATTGGAATAGCCATCTGACCCAGGAATTTTGTTTTCAGGGATACTTCTGATTACCACTTCAATTTCTTTGCTTGTGATTTTTCTTTGGGGCATATTCAAGAACTTGGTATATAATCTCTTACTTAAGCCTATGATGTAGATTTTATTATCCTAATTTTATAGATGAGGAAACTTAAGCTAAGAAATCTGCCTAAAGTTATGTAGTATACAAATGTCAGTGCCAAGATTCAAATTTATCTTTTATGCCCAAATCCTGTATGCTTAATATTTTGTCCTGGTTACTTTTATTGTTATTGATATTGTTTTGTTTGGAAAGATGACACTATCCAAGTTTTGAATTTTACTTTCATCCTGTTGAGATTCTTCTTTGTAGAAGAATCTTACCTTATTATTCTTGCTAAGTCCAATTTTTAACTTTTCTAAATTAAGGACTTGGGACTCAAGCTTACATTATGAATTTTTATAAATTCTACTATATTCATTTAAAAGTCAATTGCTTTGGAAACATCCAATATATTGTACTCTCCTGAGTTTCTTTTGAAATAAGTAATGTGATAAATTATGTTTTTCTTTTGTCCTAAAAAAAAAAAAAAAAAAAGAGTGGTAAAGGAAACTAGAACTCCAGTTGTGGATGTGGTGTCAGATGCACACAGACTGAGGTGTGAATTCAATATCCTAAAAAGCACATAGTGACTGGAAATAATAAAACAAATATATGTATAATACATAAGATATAAACATGCATGCATAATGATAATATATCCATCATATTTTCAATTTTACCTGTTTTGAAATGTACGTAAATTTTGAGAGCATATAAATAGATAATCTTGAGAAAAATTACAAATGTAAAACAATAGTTTTTCTCACCACCTATTTTAGTTTGGGAAAATATATTTATGATCTCTTCATAAAATTAAAAAAAACAAAAAGTTAAAAAAGACTCAAAGAAAAAACTGTCAACCAAGAATACTATGTTCCACAGAACTCTCTTTCAGAAGTGAGGAAGAACTAAATGCTTTCCCAAACAAACAAAAGCTGAAAGAGTTCTCTACTACTAAACTACCCTTACAAGAATGTTGAAAGGCATACTTCTATTAAAAAGGAGGGAGGAAGGGAGAGAGGAAGGAGGGAAAAGGGGGAACAACCAAGACAAACAACTAAGTAAAATAAATAAATATTTCTTCCTCTCCTCTCTTCCTGCTTGCCTGCCTGCTACTTACCTTCATTACTACTTACATCTTTGTTTTAAAAAAAATTCACACAAAGTTAAACGGTAATAAAAAGATAAAAGAATATTATCAACACCTTTATGGCAACAAACTGGATTTCAAGAGAAATGGGACAAATTCTCAGAAATACACATTTCTGGACAAAATCAGGGAGAAATAGAAAACCTGAATAGACTGAACTCAGGTAAGAAAATTGAAAAGTAATTAAAAACCTTTCCACCAAAACAAAAGACCAGGTCAGATGATTTCACTAGTGAATTCTATTCAATATTAACAGAAAAATTAATTATCAGTCATTCTCAAACTCCTCCAAAAAAATGGAAAGGGAAGACAAACTTCCAAACACACCTTGCAAATTCAACATTATCCTGATTCTAGAACCACTAGAAACTGGCACTGAGATAACAGATAATTATTCTCAGAGTTGTGGCTCTATATTCCTTTGATTAGGCACTAACTCGCAAGAATGCTTATTTATTAAAATCAATTACATATGCACCACCATCTTATTTATTACTACACAATTCTATTTCAAGAGGCAAAAATACATTCCTTGTGGATTACATCCCAACAATTTTTAGTATTTTATTATTTTATTTACAAAGTCACTCATTTTAAGATATTGAACTTGCTTCTCAGTATTACACAATACAGCACGCACCACCAGAGTTCTAGTGCCCTTTACAACACCTTGTTCCCTCTCCTTCCTTCCAGCTCCCTCACTCCCTGGTAGCCATCTTCTGTCCTGTGAATTTTTGCTGGGGTTTATTTGTTTAATTTCATTATATTCCACATATGAGTAAAAACCATCCTGTACCTCTTATTTCTGACTTGTTTTCCTTAACTTGAGTCCTTCGATTCTATCCAGATGGTTGCAAAGGGCACAATTTTTTTTAGTAGCTACATAGTTTCATTGAGTATATATACCACAGCTTCTTTAGTCACCAGTAAATGGGCATTTAGGTTGCTTTCATGTCTTGGTTATTGTGAGCTGTGCTATTATGAATATACAAGTGCAGATGACTTTTCTACTTAGAAATTTTGAATCTCTGGGTATATTCTTATGAGTCAACCCCACATTTTTATAGCTGTAATCTTCTACAATCGATGGACCTTACAAATCAATGGTGTTTTACAATGGACACTGCCCAGGTGGTGAATACAACATGGTTGTCATTATCCATTCTCATGTGCCCTTGTTTTCATTTCATTTCAATCTACTTCTGTTGGTACCAATTGACATTGTTGGTACCTTACTTATTGAGTTTAAATGTTGCTGAAAATGTCTTCCTGGATGTTATGTGAAACATGTTGCTGATACCTGTGCTAAGATAAAAAAGCACCAAATGCATATCAGTGACTTATAAGAAAAGACCAAAGTGTAGATAATTTTTAAGTAATGCTGTATATTGCATAGAGAATGATACCATGTGGGTAAAACACCCTAGGTGACTGAAAAACAGTATCACAGTTTGAGTTTTTCTGATTCTTTGAATTGGTATATAAAATGAGATTGTTGTAATGACTGCTTCATAGGTTTGATGAAATATAGTATATACAATATAAACATACCCCAAATGCTTCTGGCTTCCTATTGCTCCTTTTCCATTGGCATCTCAAATTAGGTCTAAGTCCACATTCCACTATACTCTCTCTTCTGCTTCCCCGAGTCTTGCACTTTAGATAGCTTATTTTAATGGGATCACTTTCCCAATTACAAAGGCTAGAAATGGAGGCAGAATTGTATGCTAGGTTACAATGCAGACCTGAAAAACGAGATTGACTTAAGTTCAAATCCTAACTCTGCCACTTACTGTGCAATTTTTCGATACAAATCTGCTTCCTCAACTATAAAAAAGTTGATTACTCATCTAAACCCAAATTTCAAAATCTTCTATTTTATGAAGATAATATTGTAGATGATTTAACACCTCCACTGATCTTAGGTAGCACTCCTCAATCAAACACCTTGTTTTTATGAAAAATAAATTTATAGTAAGCAGTATAAATAATGGCTATACATATTATCATATCAATTTAGGTCACGGTTAGTGCCAAATGACCATACGACAAGCTTACTATGTATTTTGTAATTTTTCAGAGATTTGGGGTTTGGAATTGCACACATGGCCCTGTGGGATAGTGGTAGCAATGTAATTTCAAGCACTTGTTAGGCTGATCCAAATTATATTTAAAGAATTTAGAGCAGTGATTAGCACATAGTAAACACCTGCTAAGTGTTAGATATTATCAGCATTTATCACTGTTCTTTGATTTTTTCCCTCTTACCTTACTATCGAGATCTAGAAACACCTCAAGCATTATCAATTTTAATTTCCTTCAGATGTGCCCAACTTCTAATCTCATAGTCACCGTCCCAGTTCTCTTTTCTAACCACCCTAATGTGTCACAAATAATCTTCCCAAAAGTCAGAGTGTAGATCACCACATACCTAAAAACATCACTACTAAATGCCAAATTTAGCAAGGTATACAAATTCTAAGCTAGCTTCAGTTCATTTCTCCAGTCTTATCTGTTACTCTGTCCACATTCCACAATTACTCCTACCTATAAAAAACTATGACTCCAAGGCAGCCTTTTATCCAATGCAATCACCCCTAGTTATTTGTGTAGTTAACCAGAAAAGGTGATTAAAATAGAGAATCATAAAACCTAAAATAAATGTAAATAAGACTTTTATTTCACAAGAATAGCTTTAAAAAAAAGCGAGAAAGGAAGGCAGGAGGGAAGAGAGACGAGGAAGAATATTTTTATTTGTTCATTTTTTTGGTTGTTGTCTCCCTGTCTTAGTGTCTGAGCCACATGGCATGCAGATATTGAAGGATGCAATATCTTCAATGACTTAAACCTATGCTGCCTTTTTCTAGTACAAACCATAACCAAAATGTGTTGTCTAAGGTTTCAAAGTGTCTTTAAAGTGAAGCAAAAACTTGAAGTCAACAGAAAAGCAATCTGGGAGTTCACAGACCTTTCAGATTTTCATTTCAGTCTTTGAGTTGTCACATCCAAATCTAATTAAAGTCATTATGTCATTAGGATTTTGATTTTATTGAGTCCTTCCAAAGTATTTAACAGCTAAACTAATAATTTCCTCTTTGTCCACATTTCATCAGTTTGGGCTACCTAAATTATAAAATTACTAACAAGTTCAACAAGCCATAAAGAGACTACAAAACACACAAATAACTTTTGTAGGAATGAGATTTAACTGGTAGAAATAGAAGTTAGTAAGCATAGAATAAGTAGCCTATTGTGATGTTCAATTTTAACTATGTTAACTATGTTCAATATGTTTTAAAATAAAGAAAAGGTAACTGCTAGTACAGTGATGGTCAATTAAAAGAATCTTACCAGATATTATTTATCACTCACAAATAACCTGACTTATGTCAGGCAGTTCCCAGTGCTCAGAGGCAAAAATCTTAGTCATCTTTTTAACACAGTAGTTAATATCACCTCATCTAGAATCTTTCTCTAATTTTCCCAAAATGAATCACTTTTTCCTTAGAGTTCCTTGAACATCTCTTGGTTCACCTATTCTAACTAGAATTAGTTGATTTCACATATATATGTAAGCAGAAGATTAGGGATAGTTTTCCCATTATTTTAAATCTCAAAATGTCTATACTACTGTAGGATATAGCTGTGATAAATGAAAAGAACATCAGAATTTCAGACTTGAGAATAAGGGTCCAGTTCTGATTGTGAAATGAAAATAACAGCAAACATTCCCATAGAGTTAAAAACATAAAACTACACTGAGTAAGAACATATGTGGGAACATTATCTTTATAGTTTTAGGAAAATATACTAAACTAGTATTATAGCAAGATATAAGATTCGAACAAAATTTTAGTATTTTCATAGGGTCCTAGATTTAGTTTCATCTTGAGACTTCTAATCAAAATACATTGTCTGCTTTATACTAAATGTAACATTCTTAACAAAAAATATGCAAAAACTGAATTCATGAACTTGCTAATTCTTCTTGGTCTTCAAATACCCATATATCAAAATAATTATAACAAGTAAGTAATTTCACTCCCCTCTGCTTCATTTCATCTAGTTAGATTTACCTTAAATAATGAGATAATAGTTTCCTTTGTTAAAAAATCCAGAACAGTTTGCTACATTTTACTGTAATGCCAAAAGTAGTATTAAGAATGACAATGAATTTAGCTAAAATTTACTGAATACTATACATATGTGCCACATATTGTACCTGTACATTATATAAACTATCCCATCTAATTGTCACAATTGTCTTATAAAGTAGGGATTAACATTAATATTTTCATTTTATAGGAAACAAGAGGTTCCTCAGAAGTTGGTACTTTATCTAAATTTAACAAATTAATTCACACCCTAATAGCTGTAATGTTCAATTATAATTACTTTATGGGAATCATAAATATAAAAAAAATCCTAGGAATTAAAATAATTTGTTAAGTATAAACAACATGTTACTAAACAACTATTGTGTCAATGAAGAATAAAATAAAAAATTACCAGCAAACAAATGAAAATAAAGATAAGAATGTATCAGATCCTATGGGATACAGCAAATGCAGAACTAAGAGTGAAGTTTAGAGCAATACAGGCCTACCGAAAGACACAAGAAGAATCACAAATAAAAAATAGCTAAATTCACTTCTAAAGGAACCAAAGCTAGTCAGTAAAAATAATAAAAAAATAAATGACAGCAGAAATAAACAAAATAGAAATCAAAAAGGATTCATAAAATCCAAAGGATCAATGAAACCAAGAGCTGGTTCTTTAAAAAATGACTAACAAAGTGTAGACAAACCTTAAGTCAGACTCAGAGAGAGAGAAAATAGATAAAATTAGAAATGAAAGCTACATTACAATAGATACTAGAGAAATACAAATTATAAAAGAGTGTTTATAAAGACCTATAGGGCAACAAATTGGATAACCTAGAAAAAATGAACATGTCTTAGAAATATAACACATTCCTAGACTCAGGATGAAATAGAAAATCTAAACAAACTGACCACAGGAAGGAAATTAAAACAGTAATCAAAAGCTTCCCTCTACTCCCCCTGCAATAAAAATTCAAACCACACCTAAAGAGCAATATAATCAAATCAGCATGGTCTTGGAATAAAAGAATGCACATATTAATGGAACAGAATTTTGAGCCCAGTAACAAATCCACACATACAAGACCAACGAATTTACAATAAAGGATCCAAAAGCATTAAAGAGAATATGGATAATCAATTCAATGTCAGAAAAACTGGACAGCCACATGCAAAAGAATGAAAGTAGACCATTAACTAAAACCATATACAAAAATTAATTCAGAATAAATTAAAGAGTTGGATATAAAAACTGAAATCATAAAATACATAATAGAAAACTTAACTTGTTAACCTTCTTGACATTGACACTAGATATCCCCTTTGGGGCTACAACTCCAATGGCAAGACAAACAAAAACAAAAATAAATGGGACTACATCAAACTAAAAAGTTTCAACACAGAAAACTATCATCAAAATAAAAAGATACCTTACTGACTAGGAGAAAGTATTGTACATCATACATCTGACAATAGGTTCATATTCAAAATTACGTAAAAAACTTATAAAACTCAACAACAAAAAAAAACCCCAAATAATCTAATTGTTAAAAATGGTCATAAAGTCTGAATAGACCATTCTCCAAAGAAGACATAAGAAAGGCCAGCAGATACTGGAAAAATGTTCTTCCTCTTCCTGTCATTCCATGTCTCCCTTCATCAATTCATGACCAAATGTAAATCAATAAAGTGAGATATTATCTGCTCCTGAGAGAATAGCTATTATTCTAAGTCTTGAAACAAGTGTTAGAGAAATTGTGAAAAGAAGGGAAGACAATAACACTGTTGGTGGAAATGTAAATTGTTGCAGCCATTATTGAAAATATTATGGATATTTCTCAAAAAATTAAACACAGAAATTTCATATGATCCAGTTATATCACCTTTGGTTATTTACCAGAAAAACACAAAAACACTAATTTGAAGAGACATTCACACTCATACTACTGCAGTATTATTTATAATAGTCAGGAAGTAGAAACAACCTAAGTGTCCACTAGCAAATGAGTGGATTAAAATGTGGTTTACCCAAAAAAAAAAAAGATACTATTCAGTTATTTAAAAAAAAAGATGGATTATGCAACAACATGGATGGACTTAAGAGGATATTATGTTGTGAAATAAGACAGACAAACACCATCTGATTTCACTCATATACAGTATATAAAGAAGTCAAACATCATCGCTTTAAGAAATATACTAGAATATACTTATTGATTTATCCTTTAAAAAAAATCAACAACTATGAAGGCTTTACTAAGAGATTCACAGAGTGGAACTCCCATATTCAGTATTTATTAGTTGAAAAGCTTTGATGCAAGCAGATAAAACTGTACTTGGATACACAGTAACATGAAAAATAATAATTTAATGAAAAATTGTCAGGGCATCAATACTTCTTTGATAAATACTTTAAAAAAATCAAATTTTCTTGAAAGCACCCACTCATTAAAAATAGTTAAAACACAGTGACCATTTCTCACTGAATTTTCTAGGAAAACTTTTTAATAATAAAACTAAGTAAGCATAAATATATTGACTACTTTGTATCATATTCTCCCTGTAAGAATTATTATTATCATTCCCCCTAACTATGATTACATAGAACAGGCTAGATTGTCAAATATTAATCTTGAATCACCTGACAACGTTCTATATTGTATTTACAATAAAGTGAGATGGAAATAAAGAATCACTATTCTCTTTCCCTGGAAGATTAATTTTCATGAATTAAAGTAATGTTAGAGTTCACTCATTTATCATTAATAACAATTTTCGTAAAATCTCAGATCTCTAAAATAGTACTTGGATCAAAGTAAATATGGGACAGGCTTACTCTGCAATATCGAGATATCCACAGGAAGCAGCTGCATGCAGTGGTATCCAGCCTTCATTATCAGGTTGATTAATATTTGCTCCATTTTCTACCAGAAACTTCACCATATCAACATTGTCATCAATGCAAGCCTAAAAACAAAACAGAAAGCATAGTTAGAAAAAATCGAAACTCTCGATAACACATTAATAGAATAAAATCCTATTTTGCAGCTTTTAACAATATGACATTAAGTCAGTCTGCTGTTATCTTGATTGCCTGGCATCAAATCAATCAATGGTACTAACTAAATTTAAGAATACTTGCCTAAGTACATACAAGAGTATGGTATATGACCAGACTCATTATGCCAACCCCATGAAGAAAATAATATGAAAATAATCAAAACATTATAATTAGGCACTGAGAATATTCTCTATAGTATGGCTCTCAATATGTGGTCTGTTTGGGAGGAATCCTTTCATGGAGTTATTTAACTCCATGAAAGTTTTGAAAATAGTCAAAACTATTTTCAAAAGAATACTAAAGATGGTATTTCCCCTTTCCAGTGTATTCACATGTGCACTTGAGAGTACAAAAAGCACTAGTGCTAAAACTGTTTATGTCTCAGCACAAATTGATCAAGGCAGTGGTTTCTCTACTAGTTATACTATTCACCACTATGAATTTAAGTTTTTTAAAGCTATTTTTATTTATGAATGCCCTTGATAAAATAGTACAACTTTCATTTTATTAAATTTGACTCTGAATGTATATTTTTTAATAATCTGTGGAATGAAGTAGGATGTGAAACACTTGATTATGAGTACTATGAAAAGAATGTGACTGAGTTGTAAACTAGCCATTTTTTTCAAAGAAACATATTTTACTTAAATGACAAACCAGTCTAAGAGATTTTGGCAGAAACTTTCTTGAAAATGAACAAAGTAACCCATTTCAACAAAAACTAACAATTTGTTTTCAATGATAAACCCAACCTATTATGAGCAAGTGAATTAGTCATTTTATTTTTAAAAAACACACCATTTTTATGTAATGGAAAATATTAGCATTTAAAAAAACAATTCTTAAATGCTCAGTTTTAATTTCTAGTGATGTAAATAAAATATAGATAACAGAGAAACAAAACTTCTTTGAGGTTCTACAGTGATTTTTAAAGAGTATGAAGCAGAAAAAAAACTTAATACTTAACTGCTCAGTTTTAATTTCTAGTGTTGCAAATAAAATATAGATAACACAGAGAAACAAAACTTCTTTGAGGTTCTACAGTGATTTTTAAAGAGTATGAAGGGGCGAAATGTTTGAGAATTGCAGTTTTACAGTAAATAAGAAGGGAACTTCTATCAATGCTTACTTTGTGCAAGGTAGTATGATAGGTGCTTTATCTATTTTAGCAATTTATTTACATTATCCTCACAAAACCTTCATGAGAACAGGAATTTTGCAGTATCCCCAGCACCTTAGACAGTTCTTGGCATGTGGTAGGGGCTTAACAAATGAATGGGGGAGAAAGCTGAGATTCAAAAAGATTAAGTAGCTTGAATGAGTCACACAGATGAAAAACAATACAGCTGAAATTCTAACACAGATGTTCAGATTCCAAAAAGCAAGTTCTTTCAACACTAAGCAATGTTTTCCACAGATGTTCCTACTTCATTAACATATCCCTCACCTATTTGCAGTCTATTGTATTAACAAATCTGATTTTCCTTTACCTACCACAGAGGCAACAGAAAATACTTTTAATAACATGTGGGGGGGAGTAGGGGGTTAATAAAGTTGGTCTCAAGAAAAACACTAAGGAAAAAGTACTTTATATCTAAAGTGAAAAAGAATTAACAAAGAATCACAGTTTTTAGCTCTTAGCTCTAATTCTTGCTCTGTCACAAATTTTGTGCTATGGACAAGTAATTTAATCTTTGGGGCCTTTGTTGCCTTTATCTTTCAAATGAAGGGAAGAAGCTGTTAGGTTACATATCTCTAAAATACCCTATCATATTTAACATTCTTAGGTATACAAGATTTCTCCTCCTGGAGCAAGTTATAATAAGTAACCTCATGGTAAGATCCCAAAGTGACTAGACAACTTAAAATATATAACAGATAGTAAATGAATATGTAAACAATATTAATATGGACTTTTGGGGATAAGAACTGTGTTTAAAAAGGAGCAGTGGTAAAATAAAAAGTAAGGGATATTTAAGCACCATAGCTTCTTAATAACAAAAGAAAAAAAATAAAAATTCTACTGTATTAGAGAAAAGCTTATAAAAAATTTGATAGCTCATGACTCATGATGGTTTTACCTAACATCAGACCTATTTATAAGCTTAATCATTAATTTTTCTTAGGAAGATAGTGATTAAATTCTATTCTTTTCTCAAAACCTCTTCTAATTCCTATAGGCTCCAAAACAGCCTTCTGATTTTTATCATCGACATAAAAATATAAAACTATTCAATAGATGTAGCTAATACAGTGGTTTTATTTTTATTTATTTATTTTTTTAAGATGGAGGAAACTAATACCAAGCAATAAGAAATGATTCCTATAGGAAAAGATGAGGGAAATATTATGTTTTTAAAAAAGAATGTAAAGTAGTTTGCATACTATGATTCCAATTTCACTTTAAAAAGTACATAAAAGATCAGAAGAATACAAATGAAGGTTAATAGTCATTATCACTGGTTTCAAGAAACTGAGTACCTTTATTGTCTTCTTTAAATTTTCCTTTATTTTCTAAATGTTCATAATAGCAGTATTTACAGAAAAAGAAAACCTAACTTAATTCTTAGATGACAAATATAAAATGTGTTTTATAATATGGAGAAACTGTCAAATTGCTGGTAAAAATGTAAAATTTATGTCTTCAGAAAAACATTTGATAGGTTATACTAAAGTTATATAGAAGTGATAAATAAAGGGTAGGGTATAAACAAGTGTGTGTGAAAGAATCTATTCAGGTAACAGAATACTATACACTGATGAAAAGAGAACATCAAGCAAAAAGAACTTATGCTACATTCAACAACATGGATGCTTCTCACAGATATATAGAGGAGTAAAAATGGCAACAAAAAGGATAAATAAGTAAGTTTCCAGGTTAAACTAATCTCTGGTGAAAAAGCTGAGAATCATGCCTGAAGTTATGAACAAATAATGGAGGGTTATGAGGGAGCTTTCTGGAGAACTAGAAATATTCCTATTATCTTTCTGATTTTACAAAGGTACATACATACCTATGTAAAAATTCAGTGAATAGCACAGTGAGAGCTGTGTAATTTATTATATGCAAATTACATCTTATTTAAAAAGTAAACAAGGGGAAAAACAATAGTTTACCATTTATTGAAAGCCTACTAAGCACTGCCTCCAGTAGAGAAGACACTTACCTTTCTCTAAAATGTCTTCCTTTAATTTCTATCTCCTGCCTCTGCAAGCTCCACATATCAAATTGAATTTCTCTTTTAATTGATAACCTTGAAAAATGTTAAGAAGACATTTTCTCCCAAGAATTCTCACATTCTGTTGTGACTAAATATACCTAAATATACCCTGTTGGGGCTAAATATACCTAATTGCTTCAGCTATTTTTCAGCTTATAAATGCTAAAACCTATATGTATGCCAAGACCCTAGGAATATAAGGAAGGGAAAAGATCACATTACAAGAGGCAGTCCATATATAAAACAATGATCATATAAAGGCATAATAGCAGTGGACAGAAAGTACTAAAAGATCATTGGGGATATAAAGAGATCTTCTTATGACTAATAGGTCTATATTGGTTTTATTAGAGAGAATATATATTTCAGCAAAGATCTGAGGATTACATAAAAGTAATTTCGAATAACAATTCAAGTAAAGTAAACTCACTGAACAAATGAACCATGATTTAAAAGACGGATGGTGCATTTTTTGGGTCATTAGCACTTTGGCTCTCAGCACTTTTGTCTAGCAGACCCTGACTGAGTTGACCCTATTTAGGTTAAACTTTTCATATATTTTAAGGCAAAGAAAACAAGAATCCATAGCCACACCCAGTGTTCAGAGCCCTGTCTACAATAAACAGAGTCTCCACCACTGTCTCAGACCTCACCTGCTGACTGCCTCTCTCTTTTCCTGGGTCCTATGAATTCCAAACATTTCCATTTGTTTATCTCCAACCTGGGCTACTTGAAGCTATCACCATCATCAGTGTTTTTTGGCCAGTAAGATTGCTAGAGACCAGCAGGAGCAGTTTCTGGGCTCCCTGGTGGACTTAGAAAACTCAGCATATCCTCATGTGGGCACAAGCTATTTCTGGGCCCTTGAGCAGACTTGTAAAGTTTTCTAGAAGCTCAACTATTCATGGACACCTTTCTCCAAACTCTCCTGCCAGTATGGGCTACTTGCTGTTTCTGGATAGAAACTTGCAGTATTTCATGACATTAGTCTAATCTATAGGTATTGGCAGTAAAGTTGCAGTTTGAGAACAGATGTTATGGATGTCTTTCTCTTGGGAAAATTCTCTGTAATCATCTTCAGTAAACTGGAAATGTATTCTCCTGAAACATATAAATAGCATTGTAAACAAATGAAATCATTTAAAAATATGAATAATAAAATAAAAAATAAATGATGTATGGAATAAATAGCAAGTTATCCATGGTATAGAGGAAAACGCTTGATAAAAATCTGAATATAATGCAAAAATGACTGGATTTGATGCTGTAGGTGGTTTTAAACTTACAGTTCAGTACTAGTGGTTCAATTCAGCAGTAAGGAAAAGTAGAAGGAAACATTTTAGAATTTCAAGGAGATGATGGTTGAAAAAATGATTAAAAGCTTTCCAGTGAGGCGGGGTGGGGGTGGGGGGGTGTAAGTGACATGACCAGGTCAGTATTTCAAAAAGATTGTTGAACACAATCTAAATGGAACTTGAAATCACTGAGGAAAAAGATGTAAAGAATTGATTTTTCAAACAGTAAGAGAAAAGTTAAGATTAAATTATTATCTGTATGTTCTATATTTGGAAGACAGAGATTTGTCTTTTATTTTATTCAGTAAAATAAAGGTCTCGAGAAATTCCTCATCTAGTACAGAAATTCCAGGCAGATATTTATATTAAAAAGAATATGATAAATCCAACTACGGAAATGTACACTGCATATTGTGGGAGTTTAACAAATAAACAAGTGATAAACACTTCCTGTGTATGAAGATGAAAGATGCATATGGTGAATATAAAAGGCAAGTAGGCTTCAGAAGAAACTTATTTGTCATCTTACAAATAACTCATTGATATGGAAGCAAAAAATTTTTTGAGAACAATAGAACAATAATTTTTGAAGTTTCTCCGTATTAAGAAGGCACTTGCCCTGGTTTTTTAAAATAATCACTATATAGGAATAGCTATTTCCCAATACATGAAACAATGCTGATTTTTATATCAAATGTTTCTCAGTATAATCTAGGAAAAAAATCAATAAAAATACTCAGTTTCAGGATGCCCATAATCTAATTAGGAAAATGAAACAAGCATATAAAGAAAAAAAGGGCAACTTAAAAGCAATATAATTAATATTAATAAATAAAAGTCAGCATGTAAGTAGAGATGAGCTAAAGAATACTTTTTGGAGAAAATCAACTTTTTGCCAGGTTTCACTTCCATCTAAACTCTGAGGTAGAAAGGTAGCTATTTTTCTGTTTAAGTTCGTTTATCAGACATGGTCACAAATTGACTTAAGAGGGGTTTAGTAAATGGTATATACTAATAAGAAAATAATTTATTTCAAAAGAAGAAACAAACATTTACATATCTTATTCAATTCAATTTTAAAAACTGCCAAATATTATGTATGACATAATTCTTGCTACTGATATGCCCTGTCAAGAGTCTAGAAGAATATATGCAACAATAATAAGTCATTTAATTACTTAAAAAAAAAAAACAAAAAAACCAAAACCTTTCTACAGCTAGGACATAAAATCTGTAAGGTGTCCCAAAACAAAAAAATCATAGTTTTCAGCTGTCTAATTTTTTCTTGATCAATTTCTTCAGTGCTTAGCAATATATGTGACAATTAAAGAGCAGACTCTATTAATTCTACAAATGTTTACGGAGTACCCCTATAGCCAAGATACCACTGCTAGTTGCTAGGAATACACTGTAGAATACACACCAGAAATCTGTCTTTACTGTAGAGCGTAAAGTCCTGCAGGCAAGACAGATAACAAAAAGACATATTGACATAAATGCTATTTAACCGAGATCTGGGAGAAAGAGAGGAGAAATAAAAATCTACAAAGTTGGTGTCCAGGAATTTTCACTTTGAAGTAGTTCTCCACCTAATTTGTAAAAAACAGTGGATTGAGAACCACTGACTTCCCTGGTAATTAAACTGAAGATAAAATTAGAAAGTCACAAGAAAAGCCTATGTCTAAACTCGAGGGCTTATAACAATTTTTAAAAAGCGGAGAAAATACACAGGGGAAGAAAAAAGAAAATATACAAGAATTAAAAAATTCAGATACAGAATACAGCGACAAAAAATACAATTTGACAAACGAAAGAAAATGTCTCACATTCTGATACTATTTATTAATAAAGTGAATAAAACACAAGACAAAAGCTAAAAAGATAAACCTTAAACAATAAAAATCTAGCCAATCTTAATACAATAAATTCAGAAATCAAGACAGAATGGTCAAAAGACTCAAGTGAATCAACAAAAATGTGATTATAAATTCTAATAAGGCAGAAATATTAATTTGACTAACAAAATATGAGAAAAGAAAAGCAAAAATTGTTAACTGACTTCCTAATCCTAGTCAGTAGGTGAATCTTTCTGAAGCTGGGATATAGTTTTAAAAAATTCTTTTGCACTATATTCATAGTATGTCTTCTTAATTTAATAAAATATTTAAGCAAATACTCTCTATAGACATAAAGAAAAAATGTATCTAAAATTTAACTATTACTTCAAGCCCAGATTTTTTCCTTTTGACAAATTAAAACAAAACTAAATTTAACATGTTTAAATGAAAATTGTACATGTAATATAAATCCTTTTAAATAAAAGTTAATAATTTGTATAGGTAAATTATAACTTCAGAATAAATAACCAGCACTCATGTTTGATGAGTAAAAAGGTATTAAATAATATTCTAGTTAATTACAAAGCTAGTCTAATAAAAAAGTATTATTCCTTCGATAGTTACTTTTCGTAAATGTGGGCATATTAATAGCAACAAGAAAAACCTTTTATGCATTATTTTACACTAAGGGAATAGGATACGTGTAATTTTCCATTATATACCATGTCATTTAATCATTTCCCCCAAGCTGTTATAAAGATACATTTACATTTGATACTGCCTCAAATGTAATTATTAGTCAAAAGAAATGGTAAGAATACTTAAATTTTCGATTTGTCTTCTGAAATAATTGTCAATATGTAGTCCTTTTGAAAGCAATTTATCATAAAACTTGCAGTATTATTTCCCAAACTGTTTCTATAAAACTACAGAACTGGGAGTTAATAAATGGTCTTTGATAAAGTGAAGCTTACTAAATACTGGAGTAAAAGACTTCTTTAATGCAGACTTGCCAAAAGTTTCTATTCCCACTAACATTTATTTTTATTATCAGAATTTTATATCCCAGCTGAGGCACACAGTCTGTGAATTACAGTCTGATTCATGTATCTATAATATAGTAAATGAGTGTACCACTGCACTGTGAATTCCCAGTGCCTCTCAGGTACAGATAATTAAGAATCACCTTTGTATGCAGTTTTCATGCACTAATGACTACACGAAACAAACTTTCTGAGAGGTTTTTTAAATTGTGTATCCAAACTATACATCTAATGATTAACATGGCTGGTTCAAAAGATTACAAATAAGATTTTCATTTTTAAAGATGGTTCTCCAGCTACCTTAAAAGACTTTGATGCGCCCTTATGGAGCAGTGGTTAAGTCACATACCCCTGGGGTTCAAGTCCTGGGCCCTAGGGGGAAACATCTAGTGTGAATAACTAAATTAAAATAAAGATACTCCTTCCTCTTCTCTCTTCCTGCCTACCTGCTTACACAGTATTCTGCCAGAAAGACAGATTACAAAATTCTGATAATGAAGACATGACAAAGGTTCTTTAGATAAAACAAAACCACAAAAAAACAGGTTAGCAGGAGGGGATTGAATTCAGTTGCCAAGAGAAACAGTATGATAAAATTCTTTCTGATAATAAGAATTAACTAGGTAATTTGGGATTTTATAACTATCCTGGAAAAAGACAAAAGGTACACTACACACTGTGCTTCAATTTAGTCTTCCTTTAACCATCTTAAGCCTTTATTTCTAATGCTTTCCCTAGCCTATGTTAATGTAGCTAGAGTCAAATCACCACCTTCCTCTGTTTTCTGTAAAAGTGAATATATGCATCTATACATTTAGGACTACATTCCTAAATCTAACATATACATCCATACATTAAAATTTCTCATATTACCTTTCATTATATTACCTCCCCATATATTTTCCTCTCCTTACTAACTATACTATAAGCTCTCAAGGGCAAGGACTCCACTATGTATTTATAACATAGTATCTGTAATTCATTAGACAGCAATTAAATATTAATTGAGAAACCTTCACCAGGAAGACTCAGAAACAGGTTGCTGATTCTGTGACCTGTGGATGACTATATTAATTTTTCCATGTCATATCTGACTTGCGACAGGAGAATGTATAGGTTACAAAACATTTTGTAATTTTCGTATGTTAGAGAAAATGTCTTTCCTTTTCCTATCATTCTTATCATTTTCCATCATAACAAAAAATTTAATATCTATAACTACATTGGAGTTAAATGAGCTACTCGTGATCACTCAGGAAAAAAAATCTTTCTTCAAAGCAAAAAGATATATAGAGCTGAATAAAAATATCATACCCGTGTAGAAATGTTACTGTTTTAGTAGCTCTTTGTTGACTATTACTGTTGCTCCTCAATGTTCACATATTTTTTATCTGTGTCCCTCTAAGCAGGTGGCAGGAGTTCCAAGTCAGGAAAGCCTCCAAGCAAACAATAATCTCACTTTCACTTTCCCTAATACCTGCCGTTAATGACACCTATACTTCTAGTTGTACCACATGCAAATATGATCCCCCTTCCCCCTTTTATACTGAGATGTCGGTACTGCTTTTAAATTTCCTTTAAAAAATCAGTAATATAACCAATAAGATGCAACGTTTTGTTAAAAAACAAAACGAAACAAAACAACAACAGAACAGCATTCTAGCATAAGACTACTGCCACAAAAGGAATTTCTTATACTAGTAAGGCAGATTTCCAGTGCACATAATGCTCTTAGTAATTTTGCTATCGTGGTAATAAAAAAAGCCAAGCATTGAAGTGAAGCCAGCTAGTTCGTTGGTTTTCTTTTGTTTTGTTTATCCTTTCTTTTTTGGAGGGGTGCCTTGTACTTCACTGAAAATTTAAATGCTAATCCTTGACCATGTAAGGCTTTGGGATTCCCAAGGAAGGAAATGCCCAGGCAACAGTCAAACACCCTTAAAATACATGAAACATAAGTACTAAGCTATCATGAGAGAACTCTTTTTTTTTTTTAAATTCTAGTTCCACTTAAATATATTTTCAAAGATAATCCTATGTGTGCCTGCAAAACATTATGATCAATCACAATTAAAATACCGAGATATTTCAATCACTGACATTGTCTTAAAAAAAAAAAAAAAAAAGTTTGATGGAAATCTTCCTAAAGTCTATTACACATTCCTTCATCATAATTTAACTTTTCTCTACTGACTCACTATAAATATTCACTATCAAACTGTTATACAGCAATATCCTTGAGGTTAATAGTTTATGCAGCCAAAATGATACAAAAAATGCCTTTTGCAAATCATACTTGCTTTTAATCTGTCCTGTCTTTCATCCTGTTTTATCTGTTATCTCTTAAAATGATCTGAGTTTCCTAACTTTGTTTTAATTTTTAAAAAATTTTTAATTAACCAAAATTTGAAAAAAATCGAGCCCTATAAGAAAACACAGAAACTTTGCAGACTTCTGAGTAAAATGAAAAGTTTTTTTGATTAAGCATGTATATTCTGCAATAACCATTTTAATTCTATAAGTAATGCTTATTTTCCAGTTGTTTTTTAGTTCTTAAAGCTCCCAATATAGTGAAAGAAAAACAGTACTAGAGAAATTAGGCCCTGAAAAATGCAGAGGGATGACCTATAAATAAATAACATCAAAACTGACAACCACTGAAAAAAAGGTAATTTATGAATGTAATTAGCAATGTCTCCTATGGAAGTGATAAAGAACAATAGTTATTACTTCTAATAATTTCAGAGCATCTAGAAAACAGTACTGAACCTAAGAAAATGAGTAAAACCTTGAGCTAAGTTCACTTTTATATTATTTATTTATATTTTATTCACAACTTTGCATTCTCCTGTCTTTAGAATATATTCATAATTTACCTTGTGATTTAATTTTCAAGAATTCAAGAGCGACAAAAAAGGAAAGTAGTTCATTTCAGTAATGTGTAAAGTTCTATACAATAGTAATGTCTGATACAAATGGAAGCTTTTTCTGATACAGCTGTTGCATGTTAGTAAAACAGACTTCAATGCATATGTAAAGCCTAATGATCGAATATTTTATCACAATATATCTATAACAATACTTCCTCTTCCAGAAACATCTTTCAGAAAATGAAAAACCATTTCTAGACTTCAATTCCACTCATTAGAGTGTTATACTATTCAGATCTTTTCAACAACAGCTTAAACATCTATCATTTATTAGGTAAACTGCTGGGCTTACATACAAAGATGAATCATGACTGATCTAGATCCTTATGAGATATGATTTTAATTAGGAGACAAACAGGATATACGATGATCTTTAATACAGAATGCATCAGACTTTGTAGGCGCTTAGAGGACAGGAATAACCTTGGGAAGAGTTAGGGCTTCTTGGAGAAATCTCTCTTTTTTTTTAAGAAAAGGCACAGGCAGGAGTGAAGTTAAATAGGCAGACAGGAAGAGAGAGGAGGAGGAACCAACTTTTATGTTATTTTTATTTAGTTGTTCACAGTGGTTGCTTTTTCCTGGACCTGGCACTCAAACTCCAGGGTATGTGACTTGCTCCTTCAGAGGCAACTGACCTAACTGCAGTTCCACCAGGATACACCTTCTAGGAGAAATCTTATCTGTGTTTTCAGAGAAAATAAATGGTGAAAGCTAGAACAATTTTACTAAAAAGGGAAGAGGAGTATCTCAGAAAGTTATTGATACTGCTGAAAAGATCATAAGGTGAAAGAAGGTATGGTAAGTAGGGAAAATTAAGTAGAGATGAAACAGGAAGCTGCTGTCTGGTCTTATAAATGAGGTACTAAGAAGACTAAATTTATTCTGTAGAGTAGTATTTGTCTAATATGAGTAATATCAGGAGATCCCTCTAAGTGAAAAAAACTTCCATGGACTTCTAAACTGGAATTATTTTTATTATGTCATTTAACATAAACCTAGGTCTTTTAGCACATGTATAAATCAAATTTATAAAATTTATCATCACTTGTTCCTTTAGTATAGAGAGAAGTCTGTGATGTCAGAATTGAACTTCAGCCATGTTCACTTATTTCAAATTATCTTCACAATGCAAACTAAAAATCTCAAATATTCTTGTTGACAGAGATTAATGAAAAACATTCTAAGACGGCCACCTAAATTACTGGCTTATGTGATTAGGTGGAGGACGATGCCAGCACTTCCAAATAAAACACCTAGAAAAACGATTGTCAGGAAAGGAAAATGGAGAAGATTTAGAATACGCAGGTCCAAAATGCTTTTTCACTTCAGGGGGAAAAATAAAATAGAAAAAGAAAGATTCTAGAAGAAGCTATCTGAACAAAAATTTTTTTAATATAGCTCAAGCTCTCAGTTACTGTTACCAGTTATTAAGCTCTAATAGTGCTATTTTTAAATTAGTGGGCTTTAGACTTTTATTTTGTTAAAATGTTTACAAAGAATACTGAAATTCCCAGAGTGAACACTGTACTCCATCCTCTATTTTTCTCCTTCTTTTATCTGAACCTCTCTTTTTTTGGTCATTGTGAATTCCTGATTTTTGATCCCTTTCAATTCTACCATTCAGAGGCTTTATTATTTCAACTATCCATTTACCACTGCAGAATTCCTTTTAACTCTGCCAGTCTCTAGGGCTGAGTCACTTGCTCTCTGTATTCTAAATGCAGATGCTGTCAAGCAATGCTAAAAAATTATGAAACCATGCTGATTTGGTCCTCTATAATTTCACCGAAATATTCTACTAAGACATTATTTTAAAATATCTTTGGACTCAATTCTTAAACATTCTATTCATCACCCAAATTTTCTCCAGTCTTATTAATATCCCACTGATATTAAGTTCTATTGCTCTACATTACTAATATGATAAAATACTTAATAGTTATACATGTAAGCTATCGAGAAAACTGAAAACACAAAACCAAAAACCAGTAGCAACATTCTAAGGCTTTCACTCTTTCCGTATTAAATTTCTTACATATTTATATTCCTTCATGTCAGCTGTCTAAAAGGTTTCACCCACTCTAGCCTCTCCATCCCTCTCCATCCTCAAAAACTATATAAAGCATAGTAATATTTCTAATATTACTTATTATTATTTTGATACATAACTGCTGATTCATCCCTTTGTCCACTACTCATCTAACTACTTTGAAATTTAGGACTGTACAATTTAGAATAGATAATTAGTAAATTATCTCTAAGTATTTCAGCACGTCTATCAGTAAGTAGAGTTCAATATTTGACTAATGTTCTTTTGATGCAAAATTTTATATGCTATAGAATGTAGGAATCTCAAAATGTTTATGAGATTAATTCATTAAGTTGTGATCATCATTAGTTCATCTTCAATTATTGCTGAGTAATTATTACCTTGTGGGGCCATATCATAGTATCTACTCCCCTACTGACAGATACCTGGGCTATTTCCAGTTTTCAACTATAGAGAATAAAGCTGCTATGAATATTATGGTATGTTGGTTTAGAATGTCTGTCTTCATTTCTCACGTTAACATTAGGAGTTTCTGAATTTCTAAGCAGGTGTATGATTAAACATTTATAAGAAGGTGATAAACACTTTCCCAAAGTAACTGTACCATTTACATCTCCAACAAAAATGAGAGTTCCAATTGCTTGCACATCCTTGCCAATGTTTAATGATGTGATTTTCCATTAGCCACTCGGACTGGTATAACATTCTCCCTTAAAAAAAAATGTAATTGACATTGTGTTTGTACTTTTATCTTATTCTGCGTGCTATTATTTATGTATTTGCCTTGTTTCTATTATTATACTACATACTTCCTAAAGTTTCAAAGTATGTTTGTCATCTTTTTTTCCCTTACAAGGTTTATAGTACAGTGCTTTGCATATGCTGGAACAATAAAATCAGCTTAATCGAACTGTTTAATAAAAGTCTTTTTTGCCTTTCCTGTTTTGGATGCGTCATGGAACAAAACCAAAAACCTCAAAGGAAGACATGATATAAGTTTATAATCAAGGGTTGGTAACAACTCCCAATTTTATATCATGCTAAACTATGAAACAACCTTAAAAGCAATTCTTATTTTGTTTATCCTACAGTGTGGTATTAAGACCTTCTTACAGAAAAATAAAGAAACAGAATGCAAGTTTCATGGTTAATTCCAAAAAAGCAAGAATTTTTGTCTACTTTGTTCATTGATATATTCTAGTACCTAGAATAGTGCCTACCACATAATAGAAACCCTAAGTACTTGCTGAATACACATAACACATAACACCTCTTAAATTAATGACAGCGAACTTAAATAATTAACCATAAAGCTTCTTACAACTAGTTTTAACCATAATATCCACGAACATAGCCTTCCAGATAAAGATTTAGGTTTCTGACAGGGAACTTAAAAATATTTTCTGAAGTATATCTTCATACAATCTGAAAATTGTAATTCTAACAAGTATAAACTTCAGAATGCTGAACCAAGTAGGCAATCAATGAGATATCCAGTACCATAGTATATAAGGATTGTCCAACCTATTAAAAACCTTAATTACTGGTTATTGTATACAAAATAAATTGTGGAGATTTCCAAATGTCAGCTTATATTCAAAGCCCTAAGTGGAAGTCTTTAAAATGGATCACTGTGAATAATTCTTTACATCATTAAATATTTCCTGAATGTCTAGCAGTCATTATTATAGGTACTATGCTAGGTGCTAGGTCTACAAAGACAAAATTAAGGAAATTTTTAAAACTAGGCAAGAATTCAAGAACAACACACAAGAGGGTTCTGGATTAGTAACAAGTTAGGATAAACTTCATGACAGACGTGAGTGTGATACCTGATCTCATGAGCCAAAAAATGTCATCTCTTTTTAGTAATCACACTCAAGAACCAGCTTTCTCTAGACCTTGATCCTTTTCAGGAGGCTTCCTATCATTACTGAAGACCAGCTGAAGGGTATTTTGGTTCTTGAAGGGCATTTGAACTGCTTTCAGTTCTTTGTGATTATAAATAAAGCCACTATAAAATTCTGGACACAGGTTTTCGTGTCACCATATGTTTTCATTTCTCCTGAAGACACACACAATTACAACAGATTCCTTACTACTATCATGAAGTAATGTTACTTATTACATGAATCTACTAAAATGAAAGGAGAAAAAGCAGCAAAAGAAAAAAACTGGACTAAAATCCAAAATAGAAGGTACTGAATTTTAAAGTTTATCATTCAGCAATTATTTACTGAGAATTCAGTAGGAGCCAGGCGTGGTAATAAAATGCCTGGGCTTCACTAGTAGACAAGACAAATAAAGAGAAAAGGTATGAAGGAAGAGGGTATTGAGGAGAATAAGATCTGAGTAGAGTAACATGGGGAGCCATCTAAGCTAAGAGAAGATAAGGGTTAGGGGTTGTGAGAGTATTCCAGACAAAGGGAAAACATATAGGGCTTGGAGACAGGAAACAGCTTAGTATATATCTAAAGGTATAGAAGTATAGTTAGAACACAGGTGAGTAAGGGGAAAAGATTACAGCTCCTAAAAGGTCTTGTTACAAATTTAGGATCTTATTCCTTAAAAACCTTTTTGACTTGGATATTGTCAACTATTTTATATACTTGACTCTTCTTTTAAGAGAATACAGATATTGAAAGAACTTTCAATTCTATAAGTATTCTCTAACAAAGAACACCATTTCCTCTGAGCTTCAACTGTTACTGATAATATCAGTAACCAACATTTTAGGTGAAAATTTGATATTTCTTCTTTTTGATTTTTAAGCTTTTCATTAAGTTACACTTTATACATCAATTTTTGTACACTAAGTAATTCCTCTATTCCTCACAATGTATGTATGGGTCAAGTTTTTCAAGTAAATGTATTTGAAATCTTTGACTCCCAAACTGAAGAAAACTGTATGAGATTCTTATTTTAAAATTATAAAACACAATTCAACAAAGCCTTTATTTGCCTAAGACACAAAAGACAACTTTTAGAAATAAAGAATGGATGCTGAACTTTCAAAGGAAATTATTCTTTTTAAGTCTTGCTTCCATGTTATTTATCTTCCAGTCATTTTTAACTGATTCTGCCTAAATTATCAATCAAGTAGAACCTAAATTTTGCATTACTCTAAATGCCACAATTAGATCTTGATAATTTCGTATTTTGCTTTCTAGTTTTGTGCATATATGCTATCTTTGATTTGTTTTGCTTATTATAACTATCCTTTTAAAAATAAAGCTAAATATAATCATGAATCTCACAGTTCAAAAGAATGAATGTAAAATTACTCTATACAAATTATTACTGTTTGTTGATCCATTTTCCCCTTTACTTAATAATTCTAACTCTCTCACATTATTTTTCCTTGAAATTCTGCTTATTCATATCATCCACAAATAGAAAAATAATTACTTTTATGTAAAAACACTTGCCAATTTTGCCATACTAGAATAAAATTATACCATTTATATGTAGTACTGAATTACGGAGAAAACTACTCCAAATGACTAAAGTAATTTTAGATAATTTCATTTTGTATTCCCAAAATAGACTGCATACTCAAAGGCAGATTACTTGTGCCCCAACCTAACAAAACAAAAGGTCTGAAAGAGAGTAGTTCCTAAAACATTAGTTCCTTTTCCCTTTTGGTGGGAAAAATGTGCTAGGTGCTTTCACATCTACCATCTCATTTCATTTTTTGAGAACTTTGTGACAGAATATTATTATTTTTACTTAACAGACTTGAAGGGGAAAGGACTCAGAGAGGAGGTAGCTGATTTCAGTGATAGGAGTTCTTTTCTCTATACTAGCTTCTATTTCTTAGACACTTACACCATTCAACAAAACAGCATTTTATTAAGCAATTTCTGTTTAATAAACTTGAAAGCATCTATATATTTCACTTACTATTTATTCAATTTTTTGAAAGAGAATAAATTTAGAGACTGGTGCTTACAAAAGGTGAAGGTGATCTATTTTCCCAAGTGTGTGTGGTAGAGAAGTAAAAGTAGAGAGCAAGGTGAGAAAAGAATTACTGCCATTCTTCAAGACTCACTGAAGATCTCACTTTCAAGTACCAACATAAAATATTACCAAATAGCAAAATTTGAAAAATGTGAAAATCGACTTTAATATATTACAACTGTAATTCAATTCACAATTGACTTGACTAATCTTTCTTCTAGCTGCCATGCTACTAAAATAACCTTTCTCCACTAATTCCACTCATGTTTATTATTCTTATATTTATTATTTTTAATATTTATTATTTATTATTATACCTGCTTGGTATACTTGAGTGCTTTCGAATAAATTTTTTACAGGTCACTTTGCAAAATTCTGTGCAAACAATCTACCAAAAAAAAAATGTAAAATCCACTAATTTAAAAATAGCACCATTGGAGCTTAATAATATATACTAATGGTAACAGAGCTGGAACCATGTAAAAAGTTGTTCAAATATCCTATTTTAAAATCTTTTTTTTTTTCTTCCTATTTTTGCTCCCTGAAGGGGAGGCATACAGTATTTGTGTATTCCAAATCTTCTTTCCTTCCTTTCCTGACAATCATTTAACAAATGGCACAGTGAAGATTTAAATCCAAGACACAGAGGATTCTTCCAGGTACCTTCCCTCTATTTGTGATGATAAATCTGACTCATTATTTGTTATTTAGCATCACAGATATTTTCCAATTAAACATTTCATGTATACATTTATTCAGTTTCTGCCTCATTCCAAACTCTTGCATATGTATTTTTAATTGATTTCGAAACAAGCATTTTCTATAAGCTTTTCTAAAAGCTTTACAAAACCTACCTGTAATATATTTAGATGCAAAAAATTATCCATACCTATATACTCAACTGAAAGGGGCTGATATATGTGTGTAGTACAAGTGAGGTTACAGTAAAACAGACTCCCATTTCAAGTTGACAGTTAATTTGTGCAATCCATTAGGAGCAATTTGGCAATGCTTATAATAAGTTCTTTAAAATACTCCATCATTAAGACTCAGAAGATTCAGTTCTGAGACTATACTAAGGAAATCATCTCACTTTTGCTAAAAAAAAAAAAAAGTTTTATATTAAAATGCTCATTCAAATGAGTGTCAACGCAAGCATTAACAAATGTTTGCTCATTAATGAATAAGTGAACTATAAATAATTAAAACCTAGAAGTAAAATTAGAATGGCTAAGAAAATTATAAACACCCAAATGAGTATTTTTCCATGGTAAAAATTAAGAAAAAATAGCTATATGTTAAGCAGGATTTAGAAAACAAAAATTTTACATGGACACACACAAGATGGTTAAGTAGCTTGCTTATATTGAGCTTATCTATTTTACAGAGACACAATAAAATCGAATCTAGACAGAATTACATCCTTCAAAAAAGAATTAGAATTGGGGGATCAGCATCTCCACAAGGATAATAGAAAATATCAGCAAGGTAGAAAAAGTCAAGATACAGTCTCACCAGGATCTCTGCCCAGGCATTGAGACCCAAGGATGGGAGAGACACTAGTTAACACAGAGCCTCTTCCCTGGGACTGAAGGACAAGGGCTTACTCCACATTGGGTGCCCCAGCATCTAGGAACTATACCTGATATGACCTGCTGTGGAAAACAAAAGGGGTTTTGCTTGAGAAAAACTCTGGGGAACAGAAATCTCAGGACACAGAGCAGGGGCACCAGAGAGATGAAGTGCACACAGACCTAACTGAAGGCTTTTCATTTACTGAACTGAAACCTTGAGGGAAAGAATGAAAATGAGGGATAGCCTTCCAGCAAACAGAAACACTGGTGGGTGTCACTTCTGTCTGTGTGGCTATGGAACATAAGGACACCATGTTGGGGCTAGGGTGAATACTGGGGAACACCACTGAAATAGTGTCAGTCTCTGCCCTCCACCATCAAAGAGTTTGTTCTGGTTATGGTACTCATAGCTATCAGGGCAGTAATGGCCTAGGCTACAAGCAGGCAGTCAGAACATACAATTCCTGCAAAGGCAGCTGAGTTCTTTCTAGCAAAATTTGGTTTGTGGAGTTTCCAGCTCTGCTGCAGCAGTTCTCTTAGGACAGATCACAAAAGAGATTCTAGCAGTTTACTACTGACCAGCTTTGCTCCCCTGAAGCCTAAAGTCCCTAAGCCATGGAAGCTAGGGCTGCTACAGTCTATAGTCTGCAAATTGAAATGCTAAGACTAGACTATTACAGAGGAATAAAACCTTTTAATTTAACCCCCTAAATATAAATACAGGGTACCAATTTAAAGGAGGGGGTAATGTGGGAAATAAAGTAAAAATATAAACTTTTAGAATGATCTTGAGATTAACCTGCTTTCAATTTAAAATAGGTTATAAGCAAAACAACGGGATATCTCACACACATAGAATGGATATTATCCAAAAGACCAGAAACAAGAAGTGAAAACACATTCCATATGATTGTTATTCCACTTCTGGGTATTTATCTGAAAAACATAAAAACACTAATTTGAAGAGCCATATGCTCCTTTATGATTGTTGCAGCATTATTTACAATGGTTAAGAACTGGAAGCAACCTATATGGCCACTGGCAGCAATATGGATAAAGAAGACATGGAGTACACACAATGGAATACTCCACACCTACAAAAAAAATAAGGGTGAAAGTCTGCCATTTGGAATAAGATGGGTAAATCAAGAGGGAATTATGTTTAGTGAAATAAAGTCAGAAGGAATAAGTCAAATATCACATGATTTCAAGAAAAACAAAACAAACAAATGAAACAAATAAACAAAAATGGATGTTTGGTATATAGGATCAAAATAGTAGTTAACAAAAGGGAAGAGGATGGAGGGCAAATTGGGTGAAAGGGGTCAATTTTATGATGAAAGATTAGATTGCTGGTGGTGGACTTAATGCTATATAAAGATGCTGATTTATAGACTTAACCTATATTATAATGCAATGTTACCTTAATGAATTTAACTGAAAAATAAATAAAAATTCAAATAAATGTTTTAGAGTTGGGAATTCAAAGTCTAAGGACAATCAAAAACATTTGCATTTATAATCACAAACATAAATATACACACACACAACCTATAAAAGGCAGAGAGAACTTCAAGTAAATACACTCAATGATATACTAATATAAAGTAAAAGGACTATGGTCATGTTCTCTAAGACATATAACTACTAACATTAAAGGAAAAATAAACCTAAAAAACATTTAACAAATATCAGTAGAAAACATATCACCTTGCTTTTTCTTCTTTATTGTGTATGATTGTCATAAATTACTTGTCTTTTTATTCACACAAATTTTCAAAAGTATTTCATTAATAAAGCATGTAAATATTATAAAGAAGCTCTGTTTTTTCTCATTTAATGGTCTCAAAGTGTTTTTTGCTATTTTTTTTTTTTTTAAAGAAAGGGACAGGCAGGAATGAAGGCAAGTAGGGAGGTGGGCAGGAAGAGAGAGGAGGAAGAAGCATCTTTATTTTATTTTTATTTAGTTGTTCACACTGGATGTTTCCCCCTGGGTCCAGAACTTGAACCCCAGGAGTATATGGCTTCCTCCTTTGGAATTGACTGACTGACCTAACTGTTGCTCCACCAGGGCATAAAGGTTTTGTAGATATATTAACAAGGGAGAAACAGATAGGGAAGAGTAGCTAGCATCTAGAAGAGTTTGTAAAAAAGATTTAAAAGAAAATTAAAATGTCCTTCGATAAAACTCCCTCTAACTATAACAGATTATCAAGAAAGATTACTGAAATTCACCTGCTCATGATTTTTAATTTATAATAAACATACTTTGGTTTTCAAAAATAACAACCAAAACAGAACTATAGAATTGTCTTCAAAATCAGAGTGAAAAATTTGAGTGTTCAAAGATATTTAGTATATATAATAAGATCAAGTTTTGTAAAAATTAAGACACAGTAACAAAAACATTTTAAATATAGACTATTGCTTAGGGACGGGATGAAAATAAGAAATTAGTAAACAGCAAGTGCCTTCAAAGGAAATTAAAAGTTCTGCTGTTTACTTTCACTAATATTAGACTTCACCTAATTTTACTATTGCATATAGAAATCTATTTTCTTTAAGATTTGGATGACTATTCTACCCTATGGTATATACATCAATGTGAGTTCACAGTGTTTTAAAGGAATGATCTCGAGTATTAGCCTAAGGAATGATAAGATTATCTGCTCCAGAAAATTTCTGAAAGAACAGATTTTTTTCATATCTTCTATGGATCTCTGAGATTGGAAATGTTCACTTAGAATACAAACTCATAATTTATTTTTCCTATAAAAAACTCTAAACAATGTTAAATTTTATAGTGTCTTACAGAGTAAAGAGTGGAATCTCTCCTGCAAATTCACTATTTAAAACATGTTGATGAATGAAAGCACTGTGTCACCTCAGATCTTCAAAGAGCATACTGCTTGCTGTACTTGCTGCACCTATGATAACTACTATACTCTACCTAAACAAGGCTTTAGTTTTACTTCATTCCAAAATAGGAAAAGAACCGTTAACAGAAAAAGGAAAAAAAAAACAACAACAACACAGATGCCTCTGAATTTTGTGCTGAAACTAGGAACTGCTTTTCTTGTAGTCTTTTTGTTTTTTATCTCCCTGTCATCCACAGTCCTGCAAAATGTAGAAGTTCTAAACTTGGAATCAGATTATCCAATAAAAACAAACAAGCTTTAGTAATGGAAAAACTGACTTAACACAAGAGCAGAAGCTAACAGAAAAACAGGTATATGATCCCATACATGTAAAATAAAAATGAAACAGAAGAAATAATTATACATCTTCTGACCAAAAAAACATTTTAAAGAAATTAATGGAACTATAAAATGGTAATATTTACCTGCAACCTGCTTGTTTTGCTATACTTTAATCATTATATGTTCAGTTAACATTTTTCAGGTAAAAATACTTAGAACCAAGGGCTGACAATATAAAAATTAACCATATCCCACAAGGCCCTAAATGTGTTGCTTAATAACCCTTACAATTATAAACAGAAAGCCTGGGAGAAAAGAGCACTTTGCAGGCCAAAAAACGATACCTTGGAATTCCTTGATTGTATCTGGAAGATTTCTTGGAACACCCAGTACAGATAACTATACAGATAACTGACTTAACAGATTTGCTCTGGTCTAGATATTGTCCTAAAAATTGGCTCCATGGATTCCTGAGGCTACCACAGGGGCAGAAGGTAGTGATTCCGGTAATCATGAGGCACAGTAATATAGAGAATGGTTTTCAGTCACACTGCCCATGTTCAACTTCTGTTTTGTTGAGACCTTGTATCTGTAGCTTTACCTAATAATGTTAACTGATAAAATGGAATAGTAAGAATAAAAAACTTACCTATGATTGTTGTGAACCCAAAATTGTTTCAAATAAATAAACTGTTTAGATGCCAATGAAATAGGTCTCTGAAGCTGCAGGTATTATTTCCCACGCTTGTTAAAAAAACCTTTCGAAAGTTCTGATCCTAAACACAGATTCTATTTAATTCTAAGGTGTACCCACAAAAAGGGAATTAATCATTTTATCAACTGATAACCATTTGAGTGGGAGTAAAGAAGAGAGAATTTTATTGGGTGAGAAAAGGGCCTATGTGAGTTAGTCTAAAAAATCCAACTCAAAAAGAATGAATGGAATAACTATGACAACTAAAATGAAAATTAAAAAGTATGTTTGAAAATAAAATCTCCATATTTACCTTGTTCTTAAATTTTTCCCTGATCTTGCAAAACCTACATAAAATCGAAATGTCATAAAATTGAAATTGTTTAAATCAAGTTTATTCCACTACGAATTTTACTCCTTTGAAAAAAAGTTAGACTTAATGCATTACTAGATGGTATGAAATTTTTAAAAACCCTCCAATCTCAAGGATTAATCATAGTACAAAGATGAATACTAATTGCTCAGATTTGAAAAGTTTGTCAATTTATTTATCAACAGACTAGATGAAAAAATAGAATCTATTTGTCTTCTATTTAATAAGACATTAAACACATTTGCAAAATACATCTATTTTTCATATTTTCTTTATATTGACATAATGCATTATTCTTTCTAAATTTCTTCACATTTCTGAGTTTTATTTATTTCCTAAATGTTTACAGACAGCAACATTGTTTTCTTCAATAATTTTTACATTAAAATAGATTAAAAAGATAATTTAAGTAAACAAAATCTTTAAACATGTTATTGAGATAATTGTAGACTCACATACAGCTATAAGAAATGCATGGCTATTCTTTTGTGCTGCTTCTCTTAATAGAAAAATTTTGCGAAACTATAGTATAATATAACCAGGATATTAACATTGATATAATTCATTTATCGTACCTGAATTCCCCCAGTTTTATTTGTATTCATTGGTGTAGTATGTTCTCAAGTTTTAAGAATAAAGATGGTCCTAAAATCAAAAAGAACTAATTTAAAGTTTAACATTTATGCTAAATTTATATAATTATGTATTTACATAATCAAAAAAGCATCTTTCTGAACTTGCTTATTATTTGAGGCTTATTTACCAACCTAAATATTTTAATATTTAATATTTCAATATTTTAATGCTGAATTTTATATAATACTCATCTATCCATCTTATTGTTTAAAACCTACTATTTTATGCTTTTTGAAGTTTTCTTTCAGCTTCGACAGTTTTATCTACTAAAATGCTAAAAGGATAGGGTCAAGATTAAGAACACAGGACCACTACACCTTGGTCTTTCCTCTAGATCGACACTGAGTGATTAATAGTAGACTGACATAGTAGGTAATCCATCTAGTCCTGCTAATATTCATGCTCAATTTTTGTCATGTTAGCCATAAAGAGCTACCAAAAGCCTACTAAGTGCTTTAGTAAAAATTAAAATACACATTGGCTTGCAACATTTCCTTCATTTAAATTTATCAATCTGCCCAAAAAAAAAAAATCAACATAGTATCAGAACTCAAACTGGCATCTGGTGATCAACACAATCCCTTCTAAAATTTCATTTAATGATGTTTATTAGAATTCTGCCAATCTAGAGTAGAAGGCTATTTTAAACAAAAGTACATGTAAATTAAATGTTGTATCAGTTGCTTATTTCTTCCTATTCTTGATCCAGTTTATAACTCTTAAAAGCTCTCTTTTCAACTTTCTTAAAAAATATTTTCACATCTAGAGCAGAAGGCTATTTTAAACAAAAGTATATGTAAATTAAATGTTGTATCAGTTACTTATTTCTTCCTATTCTTGATCCAGTTTATAACTCTTAAAAGCTCTCTTTTCAACTGTCTTAAAAAATATTTTCACGAAGTCCATTGGGCTTCAGCATTCTTGACTGTATTCTTATAAATCTGTGGCCATGTTTTTACATGCATCCTTAAAACAGATATTCATTTTTAAATGACTTTTACATTCATATAAAAATAGAACAAATGAGCTCACTGTATAAAAACTGCTATTCTGTATCTCTCTACATTTCTCTCACTGGAACTGATTAAAATTATGAAATAAAAATTTTTTCTAAAATTATTTTATCCCTCAAAATCTAATTGCCTTTTTGGCAATTAGGTATTTCTTCTCTCTGAATTTTCTTTGGTCTATTTGCCAAAAGCTTCAAAATACATCTAAATAAATCCTTAATTCATTCTTTGTTTTAAAAACTCTCCCAAGGTGTCTATCATATTGCCAACAAGTCTGTCTTTATTAATGAAAGATTCAGAATAAAGGCAGACATAGGGTGTGCCCTGGTGGCCTAGTGGTCTAGTATACCTCGGAGCAGTCCCACATGCATCCCAAGGTTCAAGACCCAGGGCTGGCGTGAACAACAAATGTGAATAATTAAATGAAAAAAATAAAACACTTCCTCCTCTTTTCTCTTCCTATCTTCCTGTTTTCCTACTCGCCTTCATTCCTACCTGTATCTTTCCTTTAAAAAAAAAAAAAAGGCAGATGTAATACAGAAATAAGTATTTGACTACCAACTACCAACAACTCCCTTTGTTAGAGACTAACAAACAAAAATTCATTAATCATGCTAATGTCTCTATATTTAATATGTAGTGCACTATTAGAAGTAGCCATTTAAGCATTTTTCTCCAGTTCAATTAATCTTTGCATTTTTTCTTCTTGGTGTAAAAGATTTAAATATATTTTAAAATTTGCTTTATTTTCTTCCTGAGATACAGTTGAGATAATTTCCTCAGATTTTTTTTATGTAATTATTTTCCCCAAATGAAATTATACATACTGTCATGTAATTAACTTGATTCTTAGCTGTTTTTGAAAGAGAACAGTTTATATACTATCAGTCTATTTCATACATAAATTTCACAAAGCTGCACTCCCTGCTTGCTTCCACAATTGGTTTTAAGTATCAAGGATGAATTGAGAAAGGAAAAAGATGTCATGTTAATTTTCCATTAAAGTTTAATATAATAACCACCTCCTGTTTCACTTAAGCTAAAACAAATCTAATGCTGTTTGCTTACTGTGAAACTTTAAAAATTATTAAAATATACACAAAAATTCAAATACTCAGCAACTCTACTAATATTCTGAGCAAAAAAGGAAAACCATTAAAATATATTAGGCAAAAGAATAAATATTTAAATATAAGCTTATTAGCTATAACTAATATTTTATCCTATTTTCCCTGAAAACTTAGTAGATACAGGAACTGAGGATAAATATTGCTGATTTAACTGCAAAATTCTTCGTAAAATCCAATACATGGAGAAAATGTACTCTCATATCTCATTTCAACCTATGATCTTATTTTCATTGTGCATTATTTCAGGTAATACAAGACTTTTAGTTACCTCTATGACTCCTTTATTCTTCCCCAATCATTCTGTACTTCACTCCTACCTACACTCATATACATACTCTGCCTCCCTACAAAATCACAAAAGTAAATTTTGCTTTACTTACAAGTTCTTAATTCATTCTTCTAAACTAAAGGCAAAAACAAAATTGTTTGCATGTGCTTTATGTAGTTCACCAACACCATAAAAAAAAAAAAAAATGTAACCAAGAATCCTATCTTAGGGTTTTTCTATAACTTCATAAATCCTTTTCTGATTTGGTCTTTATAATTTCAGAGAACAGAGAGAAATAAGAAAACAGACTAAGTTCAAAAAGAAAGAAAACTCCAAATAAGATTTTTGATAAAATTTTATTATAATTAGGTCATCCCTCTTTTAGGCTGATTCAACATCATGTATATCCTTTAGTACACATTTCACAGTTGATTAAAAGTAATTTCTTGTCTAGTGGTCCATCTCCTCAATGTCATTCAAATATACTCTTTTCTGACCTATATAGTAAAGAATTAAGATTTAATGAATGAAAAAGCATGTTGTGAAAGCATCTCCATTCACCTAATTGTCCAAATCAGAAATCACATGCATCTTTTGACTCCTAGTCTCTTTCAATCCACTTTTAATTCTTTATTTTTCAAGTTATATCTTGAGTCCACCTATTTTCCACCCTATCGGCCACTAGGCCCTACCTGGTTCATCTTTCTCAGATGACTCAGTTTTCTATACTAGACTCTGCCCCAATCTTGTCCTCATTTCAGTGCATTCTCCATACTATAGTCTAAGTGATTTTCTTAGAGAGAAAACTAGAGTGTCTCATTTAACTTAAAATCCTTCACAGTTCTCTTCAACTCCAGCTCTTACACATGCTATTTTCTCTCTGAAATAGTTTCCATACCTCTCCCCTCCCTCACAACCTTGGTTAATTTTCAACCATTCTGGACTTCCAACAACTTTCTCCTAGGAAGCTTTCCCTTTTCCCCCATCTAGGTGAGATGTGCTTTCATGTACTTCCATAGAATTCTGTACTACTACCATTATACTTTATTACACATAACTGGTACAAATGTATAACTGTCAGTACACTGAAAGCTATACCCTAACACTGCATGTTACGGCAGTGACTGTCTGGCTATCTTATTTGTCGTTATAACTACAGTGACAAACACTTAAACCTAGGCTAGGGTTGGGGGACCCTAAAAGATAATTAGTTTCTGACAGTACCTCAAATTTTAATGGTGAACAATGTAAATACATAAGCGATTGCATCCAACCTGTAGCACTAGTGGCTAAGACACATGGTATAAAAACCATAGACTTAGATGATGACCTGGGGCTAGAAAACATATTAGTTAAAAAAAACTGAAATACATTTTTAAAAGTTGGCACAAGCCCTGTGGCTCAGGTGGCTAGAGTGTAGGTCATGTAAAGCCCATGGACCTGGGTTCAAAAACTGGGGCTGTGGAGGTGGGTGGGGGGAAAGACTACATAAATACTTTTTATTCTTAAATAAGTTTGAGACGTAATTCATGTCATACAATAAAAACCATCTAAAGTATAAAATTAAATGGGTGTTAGAATATTCAGACTTGTACAACCATTACCTTAAAAACTGCTATATTCATTAGCAGCACCTATTTCCCCTCAATACTCAGCCTTTGGCCAAGTATTTAGCTATCTTCTATCTGTATAACTTTACCTATTTTGGACATTTCACATAAATGGAATCATACCTAAAATACACATGATATTCTGGCTGGCTTCTTCACTTAACATTACTTTAAGATTCATCCATGTTGTAGCAAGTCTCAGTACTTTCTTTCTTTTTATGGCTTAATATTCCACTAATACAAAACAGATTATATTTTTATTTACTTATTAGCTGATAGATATCTATGACCCACTTTGGGGTTATCATGAATAATGCTATGGCAAATGTAAATATTAATATACATGTTTTTGTGTGGACATGTTTTCAATTCTCTTGGAAATATACCCAGGATAGTTGGTAGATTATATGGTAACTCTATATTTAACCTTTTAAGAAACTACCAGACTGTTTGAAAATGCTTGTTCCATTTTACAAGACTACTAGTAGTGTATGAGGATTCTAGTTTCTCCAGACTCCAGACAATTTTTTTTTTCTGTTGTTTCTATTATAACCATTCTGGTGGGTATGAAGTGGTATCTCATTATGGTTTTGAACTGCACATCCCTGATGACTAAGTTAATTTCATTTTACTGTAAACTCCATGAGGGCAGTGTTGATATAATTATCCCTTAGCACTTACAGAGTAGCCTTTAATTCTGTCAAATAACATGTAAACACTAGTTTGGATTTGGGAGACCCTTAAACAACACAGGTTTGACCTGTACAGGTCCACTTACACATGTATTTTCTTTTAAACAGACAACATAAGCTTTGGCATTAATAAATACAGTACTGCAAATGTATTTTCCTTATGATTATCTTAACAATTTTTCCTCTAGCTAATTTTATTGTGAGAGAGCAGTACATAACACATATACAAAATAAGGGGTCACCCTTGTGACTCAGGCAAGGTGAGGTAGCTTAGGTGCAGACCACATAAAGTCCAAGGATTCAGGTTAGTGCCGCAGGATGGGCTGGTGGGTGGGGTATGGTGGGGGTGGAGGAGTGGAGAAGGAACAAAACTAAAAACAAAAACAAAAAGTGCTAACTGACTATTTATGTTATCAATAAGACTTCTAGCCAAAAGCGGGCTATTAGTAGGTAAGTTCTAAGGGAGTCAAAAGTTAAACAGAGATTTCAGCTGCACGAAGGTTAGCATTCGTAACCCTAACCCCTGCATTGTTCAAGGGTCAACTGTATTTTTTTGATCAGTGGACATGTGATGGAAGACTATGCAGGTGAGATTTCATTTTAGTAAATGGAAGACTGATGATGCAAAAACTAAGATGTGGGTTATATAAAAACAAATGATATAAAAAGGAAACATTGAAACTATAGGAATCAATGATCTAGAAAGATAAAAATGTAGACACAATGGCCTTGGAAACATTCATGTTTAAGAAAGGAAGAAACATCAGAAAGGAAAACTGAAAAAGGACATTCAGAAGATAAACAAGGAAGGAGAAAAGTCATAAAATACTCAACACATCAGTGCTGTTACCTATAATTTAAACATAGTCTTATCAAGGATGTCTTTCCTGATATTCTAGTTAAGTCCTATTAAAAATTTTTGTCTCATCCTATATCTCTACTCTAACTGTAATCAATTGTCCACAATGTCATTCCAAATAGATTGTACACTATATACAGGCAGAGACCAGTTTTCAGAGATTAGTACAGTGGTATGCAAATAACAATCTATAGATTCATTGCACAAATGAATTAATCACTAAATTAAATGAACATCATCATCTTTCTGTAAAATACAAATATTTAATATTTTAAATAATACACAAATTTTATTAAGACAGCAATAAAGCAATAAAATAATCTTCCTCTGGTGACTTAGAAGATGACATCATCAAATATAATGTGCATCAGCAGGAATACATTAAAGTTAGTTCTTCTACATTAAATACTAGAGGCTTTATTGAAAGTTTCTTCTGTATAAACAAGCATTAAAACAGCAGGTTATTTGGACAAAACAAAATTGCAGGTGAAATGCTTAAGAAATAATTCTAAAAATATAATGTGATGAGGGGGCAAAGAAGTGCTCACTAGAAGGCTGGGAAAATATATGTGAAAACACACAGTAGAATAGTATACAGTCAATAAAGGGAAAATTTATATCGCTATTAGAAAAATTTCTAAAATGTGTAACTTAAAAAGCAGATTATAAAGCAGAAGTATAATCCTAATTATATAAAATTACATATTGAATAGAATGATAAAAGAGAGTTTACCAAGGTTTAAATGGAGCTAACTCTAGACCCCAAAATTTGGATAGAACTTGATTTTTACTTGTATATAAATTTTAAATTTATATAGAATAAAGAATCCTGAAAGCAAAATTAAGTTTAAAAATAAGAGGAAAGACAAACAGCAAGAGCAGAAGACACTGAAGACAGCTACCTAAGACAATTTTTCATCTATCACAAGAAAAATAAAAATGCTAAGATCGTAAGTCTGAAGATATATGTAAAAATTATGGTTGAGAAAGTTAAATAGGAAGAGACATTTTGAAAGAAAATGCTGAACATGTCATCTGTTGGACTCTTTTAAGAAAAAGTGTACAGATACACATCTGAGAAAAACAATAGGTCTTTACAAAATATAGTGTCATAATCTGGTAAAAGCAGCATCTTTTGTGGAAAGCACAAACATGCAGAAGACGGTCAAATCACAAGCTGTAACACTGACAAGTTTTGTGCAACATATAGAACACCATGTTACTCATAAAGAAACTTAAGTGTACTCAAGTACAAGGTAAAAAAAAGATTTAATTCAAATCCAAGATGGCCTCTTTTTGATTCTATTCCAATTAAGGATAAACTATTTAGAAAATATCACCCAATCACTAGCAGTATTTATTAACCATGATTACCCATGTCCGACCTCATTTATCAACTATGTCTCCAAATGATTATCACGCTCAAAATTAAAATACTAAGCTAAAATAAAAAACCTAAGAATTCCACACTGAGAACATTTAAAAGGGCACTGTGGAACTGAAGTTCTAAAAAAGTTTTAGGAATGTTCCAAGCAAAAGTATAAATACTGGAACACATTTATAATCATCTGAAATAAATATGAAGACTAATAAAATATATACATTTTATTATATACTGTAATGTGCAAACTTTATATTACAAAGTAAAGGCAATTTTGTGTGCATGTTTATATGTGTGTATTAAAATTTAATACATTTTCTCACATGGTTAAATTCTAAGAGGATCTCAATTCACATCTCACAAAACTTGTCTTTTGCACTCTGTAGATACTCAAGAAAATGATATAAACATCCTATAACCTTATGTTTTCATTAGGGAACATGCTAAACTAAGAAAAAATGTAATTTCAATTCAAATCAAGATAAAGTGACATTTTTTATAAAGTGAAGTTCTTCCTGCAGAATACTTCATTCGATGCACTTAAATAGATTACTAAAAAGGTGACAGCTGAAGAATGCCTTTATTTCTTTCCATGGTTTCTACTGAATGTCATTTCAGAAATGCCTATATTGTAACACATGACAACATGGAATGTCTCCACCCATGAAAGAACATTCAAGTCCAGCAAGAACACTTAGGGCAGTAACGCAGAGCTCAAGTTTGTCTTTTTATGGTTAGCAAGTACAACAATGAAAAGATAAACAACCAAAATACTAATAAGGTCAGAAAATACTGACATACAGGGCCCACAGTGAAAATGTTGAGAAAAAATGTGATTAAAATCACTAGAAAATATGAATTAGTCTATTACCAGTATGTTAGGGACTCCTTTCCTAAGCCAACACTGAACGATTTGTTTAAAGATATTCCTTTTTAAAGAATATTACACAAACTAAGCAAAATTCTAATTTTATTGGTAGTCAGGAATATACTCCATTTCAAAAGTAAAACTAAGATCTGGTTAAATTTTCATGGTAATAATTGCCAACTTTGTATTTTAAGTGTTATAAAATTAAGTTATTGGTATAAGTTTATTATTAGAATATTTAAAATGTTTGTTAGTTCTTCCATTTACCCACACATTTGTCATCATTTTGTTTTCCATGAACTTGTCTTTTTGCAAGGTTAGTACTCTTGTGTTCAACTACGTTTTAATCAACACACACTGTGCAACTGCCAAAATAAAATGCAGATACCAAAAGAAATTTAATGAAAAATGAGTCAAAGTACCTACTTGAAGGAATTTACTATTTTGTCTGGAGATAAGACATGCTGACAAAAGCAGGTAGTGTGTAAGTGCCAAACTTAGGGCTTAAAAAGTGAGTTCGAAAATCACTGAATCACAGTGGTAAAAGCAAGTTTATACTTTTGTGTTTTTAGCGGTCACTTAATATAAATAAGCTGGGAAATGCATTCCAGAGGATTCTGTATAGAGTAATATGAAAGTACAAACATGAAACCAGTTTCTCCTATAGAAAATATTCATCGGTCTCCAGAATCTCTTCAGGTAAATCCTTTTTTGTTCCTTACTCACACCCTGATGATCTGCCTGCCGCCACATGCACTCTATCACATTCTAAACCAAAAGGAAGAAATAGTTATAAGATCTGTTCAACCTCAGTGATTCTCTCCACTTGCATGAAAGAGCATCAAGAACTGATGTCAAAAGAGCAATAATTTTAGAGTGATATGAATTGAAACTGTCTTTTTTTTTGGATATTATTATTCTGCTTTGTTAAATACTTCTTTATGAAAAGACAGTAGAAAGTGATCAAATTGTTTTTAATGTTCTACCACAGCAAAATAAAAATAACACTATTTTGTTTAAATCATCAAAAATGTTTCAATTGTTATCTGGTCTATGAAATGTACAATTCTGGGAATAAATGACTTGATGTACAAAGTAAATAAATAGCATTTCAAAAATGGTGCTTTCACTTATTACCAATAAAGAAAAAAAATTCTATTGCTTTTTTCAAGACCAGACATATAATTTGGTTGAATTTTGTAAAATGATTTGAATAATGGAATACTCTTGTAACTTGGATATTCCTATAAAAAGCTTCAATTAAAATCAAATATGATTAACATTAAAAAGTATGTTTTATTAATTTATGCTAATTCAGTTAACTTTATTAGCATTATGTTTCAAGATAGCATTACAAAAACCAATAACCACTGTGCCAAAAACCACAAACCACCAAATTTTAGGAGATTAAGCTAGATGGTAATGACAAACTCAATGATACATTATTAAAATATCACTGACATGAGTTTGCCAATAAAAATGTATCTTTTCATTAAGAATTAAAACGTGTATATCTTTATGTATGCGCATGTATAACATTTATTGTAATTAAGCATATAAAATACCTGCAGCAAAGATATAAATTTATGACAATAAAAGAAAATGAAGATGTTTAAAGATCAAACTTAATGTCTTAAAAAAAAGTTCTTTTGTAACTTCCTTTCCAACTTCCCAAAACACTTAGATCAAATATTCTATACATAATGATCAGTCAAAAACAGTCTTGGCAGGTCCTAAATTTTAGAACAGATTTTGAGATTTAGACAAAATATTACTGCATTTCAATTACCCTGGAAAGTTCTTAAACATGTCAGCTAGGTAAAACAAAAGTAGACGAAAAAATTATGCTTGAATTTTATTTGATTCTCTACTGATTTATAGGGAAACTTTCGACTACTAGTTCTCAACTACTGACTGGAATTTAAGAATACTTTCTTGGCATGCCCTGGTAGAGTAGTTGTTTTGTCTGTTGCCTCCAGTCAAGTGCAACTCACTCAGCCCAATACCTGGGTTTGTGTATGGGGTCAGAGAGAAGTAACTAAACTGAACAACTACATTAAAAAAAAAAAATTTAATGCTTCTTCTTCTGCACTCTTCCTGATGCTTGCCTATTGCCTTCATTTCTGTCTGTACCTTTCCTTAAAAAAAAAAAAAAAAAAATTTCTTAGGAACCTTGAGCAAAGAAAAAGGAAGTTAAAAGAGTTAATGAGATAGTTGTAAAAGAACAAACCACCGTATTTCCATATGTAACAAATCTACCAGACAATTCCACTTCTCAATAAAAGATTGTGGTAAATTATGGCTACTACCTTCATATCCAACTCCACATCAGAATGAATTCAAAATTATTGGAGACACTCAAATTTTCAAAGAGGTACACAAAAATGCCAATACTCCATATTTTCAATATGATTGTAGAATACCACACTTTCAAGTGAGTAAAAAAGGTATTTTGCAAACAGAGAGGCAATAAAAATAGCACCTTTGGAAGCTGTCAAGAAGCAAAATGTTATGGTATCATCTCCCCTGCACAAAAAATTTCTAAAGAGTTATCTTTTAAATTCATCTAACTAGATTATCTTTAGTACAGTACTTTTCTAATGTGAACAGTATTGATAAAACGTGGTAACAAATGGGATGGTGAAAACAATGCCTTCTAGTCCATCTAGTGCTTCTACCTGGCTCTACAAGAAAACCCTCAGTCACAGTTTATAATCACACTGTAGCTGAAGCACAAGAAAGATGGTCTTGATTATGACATTTCAAAGTCAGACCACAAAACTGTTGCCAGGAAGGACAAAGGCAGCAGCAGTAACTGCAGAGACGGCATTATACCAGCAGCAGTGTGGGCTCTGGTGCCCTACTAGCACACCCTGTATATGGCCAGGGTTGTTCATTTATTTGCAGGAAGTGAGGAACCAGTTTGGGGTTAGAAGTTTTGTTTAGGTGGGCTTTCTAAATGGATAAGTAGTATCCCAATAAAAAGCTTTAAGAGACATCAGTATAAAGTATTATGGCTTTTCTAATAAAGCTATGTAGAGATAATTCACACTACACGTTATTTAAAACAGACTTTAATATTAAAGTGATCTAATAGATTCTTTCAAAATTTTAACATGCCTCATCAAAAAAAGTAAATAAATTATTGGAAACTATATTCAGATTTAAACAGATTTTTCGCATATAGAAATAAGCTATTCTCTAACAAAAGATTCATTATCAGTGGTTTTCAGTCTCTCTTCCTTTTTGTTAGAAAACACTTTAAGTAACCATTAGAATACTTCTTAAAAAGTTACATTTCAGATTATGATACAGTGAAAAAGGCTTGGCTGAAAAAGTTTATGCATTTAAGACTACACAAAAGTATTCCTTTTACTGACAAAAGAGGAATCACATATTTTTATAAAGAAGCTTCAAATGGCTCCCGCAGAAGTTGATAAAATTTATTTTAAGAACAAAATGATTTAATACTAAATTCATCTGCAAGTCTGACTGTATGAAATGTAACAGAAAGACTTATTTTCAATATTATAACAGCATACGACACTGATATAATTCTAATATAAATGCCTCTATAAGACCTAGCTCAGACCCTAGTAAAGAAGGAAGCACATTTTATGAAATGATTCAACTGAATATTTTGCTATCGTTTAACCCAGATTTAAAAAATTTGCATAGCAGATTCACAAAAAGTTTTTCATTTGTTTTATAAACATACAAGTTTATCTGAATGTGGTTTCAACAATTTAACTCAAAACTTAGAAATAACTAGAAAATTTCATATTTATGATAAAGAGTTAAAGACACAATTTAATAAATCTTTGGTGAGCACCTATCAGACGCTGGAAATATAAAAATGTGAAAGATTGGGTCTTTACAGTCAATCCCCCAAAAGACAAACTTATTAACAAACACTTTTCAGTAAGAAGTGTTTTAATAGCAGAGAGGTAAAATATAAGGTACAATGAACACCCCAAGTGGAGCAGGTCTTTCTAATGCCATAGTGTTGTATAAATTCAAAGGACAGAAAGATTCCTCTGGCTAACAACTGGGTTGAACCCCAACAAATGACAGGATTTTGACTGGTAAAGAAAGGAAAGAGGACAATCTAGTATAGAAAAGAGCAAGGCAAAAAAATTAAACAGTAAAGAGACATGCACCCTGGTGGCTCAGACGCTAAATTGGCAGCTGAAGGTGAACCAGATCATGAAAAGCCCAAGGACCCAGTTGAGACCATAACCAAAATAAATACAAGTGCTTCCTCCTCTTTCTTCCTTCCTTGAAAGAAAAAAAAAAAGAAGGAAAAAAAAGTCTCTTCCTCCTCTCCCTTCCTCTTAAAAAAAAAGAGAGAAGGGTATAACACACCGCACATGGAAATATATCAGGTATAAGCTAAACAGTCAAACACTATAAATCTGAATTTGAGGAGTGACCATCAAAAGTAATATGTTAAAAAAATTAATCTAAAAGCAATGTAAGTACTAGACTGGACCAGGGAGAGAACAGAGGCACGGAAAGCAATTAAGCAATTACTAGACTCTAGGGATAATAATAATAAAGGCATAAACTAGGTTGACAATGAGAGCAGCAAAGGAAAGAAATGATGCAAAGCAATTGTGAAGAAGATTGACGGGATATATATTTCTCTCTACACATATAGACAAGGAGATGAGTAAACAATAATTAAAATATTTAATGCTTGATTTGGAGAGCAACAACATCATTAACAAACAAGCATCAATAACAACAGGCTTGGTGAAGAAAAAAAATGTAAATTTTGCTTCAGGTTGAATTTTTAAAAATTCCTGATGTTGATATAAAACTGCTGTAAAATTGAAATAATAATATTCAGACTGAAAAAAAGGGTACTGGTAAACGCTAAAGATAAGAAGAAATATATATACCTAAGCTAATGTTAAGTGATAAAAGTATATTATAAAACTGAATTACAACTATGAAAATCTCATATTTGAGCAATCAGAATCCTTTGAAGAATTCAAAGGTAAATGTATTAAATATAGTAGTTGCTATTAAACAGCAATGGTGGTGGACCTCTATTTTTACTCCATAAACTATATGGTTAAATGTAAAATCACAATATATTAAATTTCACTTTGAATCAATAATTCACTCTCAGTAGAAAAATGAAAATAAGGGATTGGAGCTCTGTAGAAATGCCAGAACTGGAAATTGACTTGGAAGTCACTGGTAAGAGTAGTTGCATAAGATTTTAAAGTAAAACTCAAAAGAATAAAGTCAAAACTATCTGAAGAAATCTCAGTTCTACATGTCATGCTTATCAGTAAGAATCAGCAATAAGCATACTATAGGAAACTCTTATCACCTAAAATCTTTATAAAGTATGCTAAAATATTGATACAGATCACATAACACAAAATCTAAGTAGCAATACAATCAGAGCTAAGTATTGCCTACTGATAAAAATGAAAGTCTACTCTAGTTCTGAGTTTCAGAATCAGAAATGTGTATCGTAACTTCAGTGCTGTTCAGTACTATTTTAAAACTCGAAGGTTGGGGAAGAGAAGTTATTACAGAGACCAAGATGACATATTTTTATACAAAAAAAAAGTTGAAACTGAGTTATCTCTCATAACTTCTAGCGCACATTCAATTAATAATGAAACTTTTAAATGTAAGCTGCTTATGTCAAAAATGGAAGTAAAATATTAGATTAAGGTCATAAGCTTTTCTTCCAAAACATTGAAATGTGGGATACATGAACAACAAAAAAAAGCAAATGAATATTCCAAAAGATTAATCAATAATTAATCAGGTAAAAACATTTTGGGTGTTCTGTGATCTTTTAAGATGTTAAAAAAAAAAAAAAAAACTATTCAAAGGTCATTAACCATATCATTTAAAATACTTAAAACAAGCAATATTCACAAGATTTCTCAAAGCTTAAAATTTCCTTGTGATTCTTCTTTTAAAAAGTTTTATCACCTTTCACTACCTGTTGTCCTGAATTTGCCCAATATAAACTCCTTGTTCTCATAGTTACAATGGGGAAAAAGTACAAGAATTGGAAAAAACAAAAATGAGTGAAAAAACAGTGAAAAATTAAATGCTTGATATTTTAAAGACTTTGACATCAATGACTCAAGAAATATACATATAAATTTCAAAGATATTATATAAAGAATTAAGCACAAACTTGGAAACTTCTGCTTAAGCATGTCAGCTAAAAAAACATTAAAAACTACTTATAAAATGTCAAATCAGCCAATTAATTCAATTAATCAAGACAATAATAAGTCTGATAATAGCTGCAATATGTCCAAATTGATAGCTTAAAAAAAAAAAAGACCTTAAGAAGCCTGTAAATGTACACTCTACTACCTACACCAATATTATGTTAATATAAAGTATTATAAATTTTCCTTTCTTGAAGCCAGTGCATTGGATTCCGTCTCAACGGTATAACTTAAGGTTCTATTTGCTAATTTTGATAAACCATATTGATGTAAAAGCATTATTCAACAGTACCCTGACCAAAGGAATTCAATACTGTGTGTTTCAGAATCAATTAAATAATAAAACATGAAAATTAAACTCGGAAGAAATATGAAAAGATTCATCTCATGTAATTACATTATCATTTTTAACACTAAAAGTTTCCTTTTCTCCCAATAGGTTTTTAGATTCTAGTGTGATGCTATGCCTTAAAATAAACCTCAAAAGAAAACTGTGGTATACTTTAAAGACATTAAATTACTGGAATGGGAAAAGTGCAAAAGACCATATTTATCATGTGGCACATTTGAATTTGATTCGTCCTGAAATTTTTGTCAATCATTTCAATTCATACAATCAACCTTATAAATAAAGGTTATAGCCAAGTTGATATGATTCAATTAAATAATACGTAAAACTGTCATCATTCACTAAACAGGAAGCTGTAAAAGGAAAAATACCATACACACCTCTTTTAAAATGACAGCGAAGTAATAAGCACGAAATACAAAGCCTGAAGTTTCGACCTCCCAAACAAGTTTTTGCTACAATATTTATCAAAATAAAGCTAAGATCCCCCACGCAAAACCAAGGCAACTTTTAAATGGTTTGCAAGTCTTTTCATTGGACGGAGAAGTCATTGCTGTAGCTTTTTCCTAGTGATTTCAAAATTCCTGCTAAAGAAAATGGAAAGAGTCTATGACTTGCTACCTATTACCATCACTTAAATACTGCTCTTTATGCAGAAGTCTACTTCGTTGTGTTGCTTTTGGCCTGTTAAAGGCAAAGCAACATTATCTCTGGATTGCCAATAGTTTCTCCTTATTTGGCTAACATTGAGAGATCCCAATCAGACTACTATAAAACTTTAACATGCACAAAGCATCCATTTTGAGAAAAGTTTGTGACTAGCTTTCTTTTTTCCCACCCCCAAAAGCAAAAGCAGAGCCTGATAACCAGTTTTTAAAAGTGTCCTGTGTTTATGTTTATTCTTCCCATTTTAAACCCAGTGCACAGCTCAGGATATGGGGCTCAAGGATCTGACACTGCGGCAAACTGTGCTCGGAGTAGGAGACTTCAGCACATTCGGGTCCAGCGGTGGGCAAATGCTTTTTTGAAAGCTTCCTACCCTACCCACTTCCATCCCCTCCCTTTCAACTAGTGCAGATCAGCTAATTACACCCCGTTTTGCCCTCCCCAGTCACCAAGAGTAATAAAAGAGAAAACAGGAAATCGTTCGCTCAGGGCACTCGGTTTAGGGCTCCTGATTACTATTATTATCATTTGTAATCAAGTCCTAAAAAGTACAACAAATCCAGTGCCCATCTACAAGCCAAAGACGTCCATCTGCCCAAGGGTCCCTAAAGTCCCTTGCTAGCGTTTTCTCCAGCAGAGCCCGTTCCCCAAGTATTATCACTGACATCGGGGCCCTGGAACAACCGCACTACACCCCTTTCCGTCTCGACTCCAAAGCCCAGAAACACGTCCACAGATGGCCTTGGGGCTCTAAGTCGAACACCCTTTCCCCCTGTGCCCCGGAAACCACCACCAACTGGCCTGAAAGGGCCCTCAAGTACAGTGCCCTCCCTCCACTTCTCTCCCTTTCCTCCCTCCCGGGAAGTCGCCCCCTCACCCCGCAGCAGTCTCCCGCCTCCCCCAGCCTCGAGAGGCCGTAGCGGGGAGGAGGCCCCGGCCGGAGGCCGACACAAACCCACAGGGTTAGGAGAGCCGGCAGCGGGGCGCACAGACCTGGTGCAGGGCAGTGAGACCGTCCACATTGGCGTAATTGATGTCGGCGCCGCGGTGCAGCAGCTTGAGGACTTCGTCAGTGTCGCCGCTGGAGCAAGCAGCCAGGAAGACGGCGCCATCGTCGAACTTCACCTTGGTCTTCTGGCGCTTCACCACGGGTGGCTCGAGGTCCGTCTCGGAGCCGATCCAGCGCTTCAGCTGCTCGTTCCGCTTCTGCTTCGCGTCCGCCATCTTCATCCCCTCTCCTGCCGCCGGGTCTTCTTATCGCGAGGGGAGGAAGGGGAGGTGGAGAAGGAAGAGAGGGGAGGCAGGGGGTGTGTGACTGTTTCTATGAGTGCGAGCCAGAGGAGGGCTGGGAACAGGGAGGAGACGCTCGAGACTTCCAGTATCCCACAGAGCACTGGGGCGGCGCGCCCGGCAGAGCGGACCTCCCTTTCTACCACAGAAGCCCTCCCGCCCCCGACCCGGCCACCCGTCACCGGCGGCCAATGTAACGTAACTTCGCGAGATCCGGGCAGGGAGGCGCCCGCGACCAGTACGCATGCGCCCTGGGCCTGCGCCCGCCCAGGAAGAGCGCTCCCGCGAACTGCGGCGGGGGTGGCCAGGCCACCGGAGGGAAGCGGGTGTGGTCCGAGGCAGCCGGGCTTCGGGGGCTGGGACCAACCTGGAAGGGCGGAGACAGGGAAGGAAGGTAGTGCTCCCCGGCTAAGGGCTCCAGGAGTTCCGGAGGTCAGCTATACGGCTGCGCTGTTCTTCGGGGCAGCCCTGCCTTCAGGGCTGTCGCCTGCTCGTCCGAGTCGTTTGCTCAGGGCGGAGGATTTTTCTATTGGCTGCGTTATTTGAATGGAATGGAGGATTGGTTGTGAGTTAGGTGCTCGGGATTTCTCTAAGGAACTCAGATAAACTTGGGCATCTCAGTATCGATACGAGCCTTAAAAAGTGGCATCTGTTAAGTCAAGAGTTTTGCGGTAATTACTCCAAATCTCAGCCCGAGATGACCTCCTGATGACAAGGATTGACTTGAATTTCGACTGCTTCTTGCCCACCCCCACTGTAGAAAGCCTTTCTTCTTAGGATTTCGTTTATGATTTTTTTCCTGTCATGCTTATTTTGAGTCCTCTTCCTCTTCAATGCTTTAAGCCTGTCTAGTGCTACCCGTGAGGTTAGTTCAGCCTAGTTACTGGTCCTGACCTTTTAAGGGATTTCTCGTTCCTGCTACATCACTTTCTAAGGATGGATAAAAACCTGGCTGCTTTTAAAGTTCGAAAGGAATGTTGATATCGTGCAATTAAGTCAGCCAGTATTTACTGAATATTTATTATGAGCCGGTCGTTTCAGGCACTGGCGATATGACAAACATGATATTTAAACCACCTTTTGAGGTCACGTGTTCTCCCCCAAAAGACAATCATAAAGACTTTTTAACCTTGCCTCGTATGAAACCACGCAAACACACACACACACACACACACACACACACACACGCACAATTTGTAACAAATAATAATATCTTTTGACCCATCTATTTGCAATCTCCATCAATTGATATTCTTCTAAACACGCCATGGTTTTCGCTCACTATTTTCAGAGTACACATTAGAGGCAAAATAAGAAAAATCATTAAATTTCACTATTGAATGGAACTTTAGGGAGCATATAGACCAAGTCCCCAAAGAACTAATTGACATTTAATTTTACCCCTCAGCAATCTTAGAATTCATTCGGCGAATATTATGTATTGGGGTACAGCGATTGACCATTGAATTTTTGTTATTCTCAACATAATACCTTTTCCAGTACTACATTGTTGCCTATCATATTGAGAAATGATAAATACAAGTAAAGGCTGATTAGGAAACCACCTGTCTATAAGACTGCCTTTTCTGCACTGCAATCACCAAGATAATGATACAACCCAAGTTCGGGTAACTTGCTTCCTCAGAAAATATTTCCATAGAATATGAGTGCAATAAGCATAAAAGGCACCAGTGGTAACATTAGACCTTTGAATAATAATAGTGTTAGGTGCTGAAGAAATTTATTAGCACTGAAATACATAATTTCTTTGTAAAACTTTAGAATATAGCTCTTAGAATAAAAGAAAGTAATTTGAGAATTGCCTTGTCATCTTTTCTATCTGCCTAGAAAAACTGACAGCTTTTCCTTACTGTTTTTCCCAAGAATGTTATGGTCTATTTGGTAACTCTTAAAAGTGAGCTAGGATATAGATAGGCATCTCAAGTTTTTATTTGGGCAACAGTTTGATGAAAAGAATGCTATTTCTGTCAGGCACTTCCTTCAGGATGTAAAATGAATAAATAAAAGTTTATTAATAAAACAAAAAGTTAAGTACCAGTTCCCAAAGGCTACCAGTCAAAAACAAAACAAAAACTCACTAGGCTTTTAAGATAGGCAAATTTCATTGAGTTCAGCTTTTTTCTCCAGTTCTAATGGTCAACAAGTATTTTGTCAATCTCATTGGAAGTACTTTTAAACTGCTACTTGCTTTGTTGTTAGAATTTTTTTTAAGTTATTATTGAATTGATAGTGACAAGCTATGCTTAATTACAGAACAGGCAAAACTTTTTAACAACAAAGCCTATCACTTCTTATTAACTTAATAGCTGAGTGAACTTTAAAACTTTGTGTAAACAAAAGTTGAAGAAATGCAAATATTTTCATGTTCTGATGGCCTCTAATCAAAAATTGGGGTGACAGGATACTTTTCAGCTCCTTTAAGGCAAACCGAGCCTTAAAATATAAGTGTAAATTAAACAATATTTATTAATTTGCCATTTGTTTTTCTTTGCTATATAAAATAACTAGTTTTATTGAGTCTAGTTACATGCAGAAGGTTGTCAGAAAAGGGTATGTACATATCTTTTTTCAAAACTTTAGATAACCCTTACTAACCATTAATTGAATTGTAATTATGATCAATTTGAATAATTCATAATTAAATCATTACTTTAAGCTTTTATTTTAAATGCTCACATGGAAATATTTTCCACGCCCACCCTCTCTCTCTCTGTCTCTCTCTCTGTTTCTCTCTCTCTTTCCCTCTCTCTCCCTCCCACCCCATACCAACACCTAAGTCTCTAGCATAATAAGATACTACACTTACAGTCAAATTTATTATTAGCAAAACAACTAGGAAATGTGATAACATGGGCACAAAAACTGTTTATGTAACCTTAGTTTAGTACCAACTTAAGTCACATGTAGATTGCTTACTAAATCTAAACCTGAAAATGTATTTGATCATGTTACAATATGTGAACACAGGATAAAAGAAAAAATTTAAAGTCTACCTAACACATTAAAATCTCAGAATTAGTCTTTTTTTCAGTTAAAGATTGCTTAATTGTCATTTTGTCAAAAACAAAAACAAACCATCTTGTCACATAAAAAACTTAGTCTCTTATTTCTGTTGTAAATAGAATACTTAAGAATTCTTGGTATTTAAGTAATTTTTTGCTTGTTTAATTGATAGCTCACCGTTTTGCCAGCCTTCACATTCTTTATAAAATAATAGTGAAGGTATATGTGACAAGTATGACTTAGCATCCTAAAATTTTCTGTAAACCACCATTCTGTTTAATGAATCCTTTTCCCCATTAACTTTTATTATGCAATTGGAAGGGTATTTTGGTGCAAAGATGTACATGAAATACTGATATAAGTCATTTCATGTCATATATTTAAGTTCTCCCTGATTTAACCCAAGGCTCAAATTTATATTTACACATTTGGGAATAGAATACTAAGAAGAAGACAGTTGGATCTGGGCGACTGTCTCTTACATTATATAATCACATATTTGTAGTGTCATTTTTAGGAAACTGAAGAAAATTTATAATTTCCTAGCATCATCAACAATTCAGTCCCAACCACTGAGGTGGTTGACCACACCAACACTGCATCTCATGTACAGTCATATCAGAGCATCCTTGGTAATGACTTCTCAGTTTGGGCAGGTGGGATGATATCACTTCATAGTTGTTTTAAGATTAAATGAATAATGCATATGAGAAAGGAAAAAATAAATTCTGTTTGTTTTTTGATATATTTACCTATTTTCTTTTCCTCATTTAAACTCATAACAACTCTGCTTCCTTTTCTGAGGGCATGTTTGTGGCTGAGAAGAAAGCAGAAGTTGCTTTCAAAATACTTTCCTTCCTAGATTGTAATGGCCACTCCCAAATTTCTATTTAATAAAAAAAATGTGGGGCTAGTAATCTGGTTGGAAGCAGTGTAAGAAGTAGTTAGGAATTTATTGAAGCCACATTTAATAGTATCATAGGTCAATACAAACAGGAGTGTCTTCTAAATTTGCTTTTTAATCTGACTTTTAAATTTATTCATAATATCATGTATTATTATTATTATTTTAAATTAGGGTGGAGAAGAGGAACTAGGCAGAGGGAGTCTACCAAGCCATCCTTGGATACTTCCGTGGGAAAGAAAAATTTTCCCAAGAATAAGAAGTGATTTCTAGGCTAAAAAGAAGTCTGTGGGTCTCTAGAGCAGTGGAGATTTGCAACTTGATCCCTGAGTGTCCTGAAAGGTCTTACTTACAAACAAAGTGGCATAATTATCACATTAAAAAAAAAAATAAAATAGCCCACCTGCCCTCTTGGAGTAGCTTTAGGTGAATCTCTGAAGAAGCAGGCTACATACCCCTACCTTGGTAGGGGGCAGGGCAGAAGCAACCAGTGTGATAACTAAATAAAAATAAATAAAAATGCTTCTTCCTTCTCTCCCTGCCTGCCTACCTGCACCTTCATTCCTGCCTGCACCTTTTCTTAGAAAAAAAAAAACAAAACAAAAAAAACCCCAAAGGAATGAATGAAGGATTTTAAAAGTCATACAGAGTAGCTCAGATAACTCTAGATAAAATGTGACGAAAGCTTAATTTATCTTGAAACATCTCTCCTCCCCAAGCATTTATCCTGTGACTCATTATTGCTATTAGCAGATTTAATCAATCTTTGGCATAAAGTGAGAATCAAGATCTTAGCTAATAAGGCTTAAAATATGACATCTCATTTTAAAAGATAAGTCTCAAAGTCTGAAAAGTCATCAGTGCTATAAAAGCCAAGGAAACATTCATAGATCTAGATCAGAATGGCTAATGCTTTTTCCTTCTATTTGGAAGATTGGCTTGGATGGCAGCTACAATTGTAGAAGGAAGCTAATGGGGTGATGAAGGATGTATGTATGTCCTGCTTTTTCCCTTTGCTCATTTGTCCCTTCTGATTGCATCTTTGAGCATTAGTCTTGTCCTACTGGTTTGTCCCCAATTATGCTTCAGTTAAATGCTCTGGCTAGACTAAATGACCTCACAGTTCCTTAGGAACTAACAGAAATTTATTTCTACCCTATCATCATTAATTAAAGATAATATTAACCTGAAACATAGTAGAGACTTGTGATTAAAAAAAAAAAAGCTGAAGAATTGGGGTTTGATTAGATATCAATTAATATGTTTATAATAAGCTATTTTCTTGCTGACTCTCAGTCAGACTGCTTTCAGATAGAGACTTCTCTCAGATCTTTCCTATGTGACCTCCTTCATAGGCTGCCCACAGTATGCTTTTCACCCTAGCCAGCAGGAGATTCTTCAGGAAGTGCCCTGGACCTATTCTTAAGAGCTTTCCCTATTAACTCAGGCCTCCTCTGATAATCTCTTAAAAATTTTTTATTGCTTTTACATACATGAAATTTTTTTAATTAAAAATCATTTAAAAATTATGGTAAAATATACAGAGCATAAAAATTACTCTTTCAGCCATTTAAACCATCACAGTTTTGGCAGTAAATACATTCATATTGCTGTGCACTCACTACTATCCATCCACTTAATTTTTTTTTAATCTTGAAAAAATGAAATGCTATACCCATTAATAACTCCATCTCCTCCACAAATTCTCTAGTCCCTGGCAATCATCATTCTATTTTCTGTCTCTATGAACTGAAATACTCTAAAGAGATCATACGAGAGGAATCATACAGTTTTTGTCCTTTCATGACTGACTTATTTCTCTTAACATTGTACCCTCGAGGTTATCTATATTGCAGCTTAGGGCTTGTGTCCAACTTTTCTTCCCTTTTATGTCCAAATTATATAATTAGAATGCTATATATATAAAACAATTATTAGAATTAGAATTAAAATTAGAATATAATTCTAATATATCATAATAGAATATAATTCTAATATATAATTATATAATTCTAATATATATCTTATTTTATACATATATAATATTTGTATATTCATCTGTCAATGGACACTTGGAAATTTTCCACCTTTTGGCTATTGTGAATAATGCTGCTATAAACATGGATATGCAAATATCTGTTCATGTCCCTGCTTTAATTTACTTGGGTCTATACTCAGAGGTGGAATGGCAGAAATATAATTCTTTTTTTTTTTTTGAGGAACCACCATATTTGTTTTCATAGCATCTGCGCTGTTACATTCCCTCCAGCAGAATAATCTGTCTGCGGTTAACTCAAAATCAACTGGTCTAGAGTATTAATTACATATCCAAAATTCCATCTTTGTCATATAATCTAATCACAGGAGTAAAATTCACTGTATTCACAGTCCTTCCTAAAAATCAAGACAAGAGGATTATACACGGAAGGTATAGCAGGGACAAGAATCTTGGGGAAGATCTTACAAATCTGCTTATCCTAAGCAGAAAAGATATCTATGGAAAGGATGGTGAATGGTTCCAGAGTAGGTGCGAAGTCTGGAGAATGGACCTCCAAAATAACAGGGACAAATGTAAGGTAAGTGATACAAATATAGTCAAGATCACACTATGGGAAAATGAATACAATGACATTGTCGGTGCTACCAGTACCAGATAGTAAATGTTATAACAACTGTGGTAATCAGCCTCCAAGAGGGCCCCCATTTAATCCCCACCACCTCGTATGCATACTCTGTGTAGTATTCTCACACTGTCCCTGCATCGTTCCAACGTGTGACCAATGCAAAAGTGATGATTTGTCACTTCTAAGATTAAGTGATAAAAGATTCATTGGCTGGTTTTCTTTGCTCTCTGTTACTCTCATATCAACCCTGTAGGATTCTGGCTGCCATGTATAGGGACATTCAGGCAACTTTATGGAGACGCCTCTATGGCGAGGAACTGAGCCCTCTTGGAAGCATCTCCCAATGACAGCACTTAGACCACTACACAGCTAAGAATTTGTTTTTACATCTTTAGAGGATTTTATACAAGCAAAGATATATGTGGGAAAGCAATTATATGCAATACTTAAACTATTTACCATCTATCTCTTGCCTATAAGATTTTTCTGACCCTTCTACTACCACTGAGAAATATCATGAACTTTTTCTCCAGTTTTCCAATAGTTTCTCCAAATTCAAAATCCTTGGCTTAAGTGTCCAATTACCCAAGCCTAGCCCAAGACTTAACTGCTGAAGAACTGAAAAAATAAACTGTCTCGCCCTGTGTAGCTGCCGCAGTGGATGACATGGTCTTTTCTCCTAAGAAGACCAACAAAATGGGAATTGTCCAGATGCTAGGAAACAAAGTTCAAAGAAAAATGACATAGATCAATTTAAATCAATCCGATGAGTTCTCAACTCTCTTTACCATTCAGCAGACAAAACTGATTTGTTCAGATGATGATATCCTAAAGAGACTGTCTCGTATTCTTATCATCACCTACTTGGTTCCCTGTATTATGTGTATTTTTTAGCATTTCTTCTAATGCTATTCCATATCTTTCAAGCAAGTTAATTTTTTGCTTAAAATTAAAGTTGATTTCTGTACTGGCAGCAAAGAACCCTACTTGAAAACAATATTATTGCTATTGTGTGAAGATCATCTGAGAAGAATTTCAAGCTTGTTAATATTTTTTATCTCCAAGATATTTGGTTCCACCAAGTGAGACCTTTTCCCTATTGGAAATATTTCATAACCACTTCACTTTTTACAAGCAAATGACATTAGGAAATATATTTCTGAACACTGACTTAATAACAAGGATCAACAAAAGATTACATGCTCATTTTAAAGCTGTAAAGAATAAATGCTCAAAAATTTGTTTCTATAACCAACTATTCTAGAACTTGTGTGTCAAAATCAACTCCCATTTGATGATGCACATCTAAAACTCATAAACTAAACTTACCTTAATAAAAAACAAAAAATTCTATATTTTTAGCTATTAATATCATTTATTTATATAATTTATTCAGTTGATCACTTAAATATTTATAAGCATCTGTCATGTGCTAAGCCCCATATTAACACTAATGTTATAGCAGTTCAAACACAGTCTCTGTAATTGACAACTTACAATGGGCAACAACTCATTATCAAATATAGCAGTAGGAATAGTAGAACACATAATTCTATTTGTGTTGGCATTATCTATGATTTGTTTTTGCCAAAAACGAATAGCCTGTGTCTCATCAGCCTTTTTAGGTCAAATATCATTTCATAAAAAAATAAGGGGGCAGTGTGCCCTGGTGTAATAGGGTTTCGGTATAGTCCATATACATCCTAAGGTACTAGGATCGTGTGCTGGCAGAAATAACCAAGATGAACACTAAAAACAGAAAAGTGCATCTTCCTCCTCTCTCTTCCTGCCTGCCTGCCTCTTCTCACCTTCACTCTTGCTTTCACCTTTCCTTTTTTTTTTTTTTAAAAAAAAAAGGATACTATAAGGATTTAACCAGAAAAATAAAAATGTAGAATAATACAGGATAATTGGCCTCATTTATTACAAAAGAAAATGTTGTAAAAAATGCAAAAGGAATAATGTTCTAAATTAAAAGAGACTAAAGAATGTAGCAACCAAATTAAACATATAAATTGTGATTAAGTTTTGATTTGAAAAAAATGTTATAATTGATTACTGGGAAATTTTAATGTAGATGAAGTTTTACATGACATTAAGGATTTGTTTTATTTATCTTTTAGACATGGTAATAATGTCATAATTGCATAATATGTCTTTAGTTTAAGGCGTTACCTTTATGAAGTGTTATGATGTTGATAACTTTCAAATATTTCAGTAAAATACTATGAAACACAAACACATAAAGCAAATTTGCAATGTATTGACCATTTGTGAATCTAGCTAATGGGTGTTCATTTATTATATTATTCTTTTGACTTTGGTTTGAATGTTTTCATTATTAAGTGTTGAGAAAGATATATAATGGGGAGACTATGCGGTGATTCTTTAATGGAGTCAATACCTTTACCCAGATGTAGTTGGAAAAATGGATGGAATATTTTTTATCAAGATTATTGGAGAGTACTAATTGATTTAGTGAGAGGGAGGTTGCAGGAATGCTAAATCACTTGCAATGTGAAGCAATTTGTCAAACAGCTCCTCATTGAGAAATACTAAATATTAACGAATAAATCTCTCTAAATAAAACAATTAATAGCTCTTTAAAAATAATACTCCCCTGACCTCATTGTCTGTTCTTCAGTCCACAAAAAAAACAATACTAAAAGAGTAATCTTTATTCAGAATTTCCAGTTCTTCGTTTCTATTTATTTCTTAATTCTCTCTTGTTTAGTTTCAAACTATTCCTTAAAAACAGGTCTTATCAGCATGACATGTGTCTCAGGCAGCTGAGACATTGGGGTGTTGACAATATAGAACCCAAGAACTTGGGTTCTCAACCCGGAGGTGGGTTGTGAAAAAACAAAACAAATAATGCTACTTCCTCCTCCTCTCCCTTCCTTCCTTCCTTCCTTCCTGCAGCTTACCTACCCTCATTTTGCCTGCCTTTGTTCCTCTTTAAGAGAAAGAAAGAGGGAGGGAGGAACGGTGGGAGGGAGGGAGGGAGCGAGAGAGAGAGAGAGAGAGAGAGAGAGAGAGAGAGAGAGAGAGAGAGAGACACTAAGGACCAAAATCAAAAAAGTTTAAAAGATTGATTATATTGGGCGGGGGGTGGCGGGGGTTGGGGTGGGGGGGTGGCGAGGATGTAAAAAAATGGAAAGAATGTAGGAAAGTTTCTGATCAATGATGAATGACAGGGCCTAATTTTGCTTAAAATTCATGTTGATCACACTGCTATAAAAGTAAGTTCTCTGGCATTTAGTTGAATAGATAAGTTTTTCACAGTGATCAGTTGTTTTGTATTTTCACCTATTCCTAGCAACTATACATCAGTAAATTATACATCATTCCAGAGTAAAACTCTAGGAAAGATAATTAAACATAAACCATATTTAAGTGTAGTGGTTATCATTTACTTATTTGTTGGTGTTGTTAAGAATGTGGTTTTGTTAATAATTCTAAGGTAGGGCAATGTAAAGTAGAATCTGTGAGAGTAAGCACAGTTTATAGTTTCTCTAAGTTGATTTGCCTTGAAAGATACATGATGGTAACTTAATTTTGAACAAGTTTTCCAACTCTATCAGCTTTCCATTTTTTAAGTATTTTCCACACTTTCTTTTTTTCCATTTTAACTCCTTAATTTCTCTTTCAGTCACCAATAAAATGAATATTTTCTTTTTATATCAATTGGACTTTAGATATTCCTAGTTTTTCCAAGTTAGACTTTTATTTAAATCTCCAATATTGTCATCCATTGTACCTATCCTTTCCGCTCTGACTCTAATCCTTAATCCAGATACACACACACACACTCATACACTATTCATATGATATGTATCAATTTTATATAATTTTTATATTTATTTCTCAAATAATTATAATTTATTTAATTTTAATACTATTTCAGATTAACCATTGTGAATTTTATCTTATTTTTCACTTTTATAGATAAAATTCTATTTGACATTCTTTTCATTCCTTCTTAATATCTGTTACATAGTTATCTGAGTAGCTAAGAATAAAGAAGCCTGTATATGCTCCATTCACACTTACAGTTGTAAAAGAAGATATGAAAGTTGTACTGAGAGGGATGAGGGTTTTATTTGTCAGATATTTATATATATTTATATTATAGTATAGATATTATATTAGATATGCACAAACCAGATAGATATACATTTAAATTATGAATGAGAATCTCGTTATTTTAATTATATCCAAAGTAGACAACAAACTATTTCTTTCTGGGGAAATAGCTATTTTCACTTTTAGCATAGGATGAAAACAAACCTTAGATAAATAAGAAGGTCATTCTCTATTCATTTTCATAAAAACCACTGTAGTGCTCTAATCCCTTGAGTACAGGAAATACTGGTATTGCATGAGATCTGTTCAGATATGAAAAGAAAGCTTAAAAATCTGTCCCTATAGCATTGATCTTGTACTTTTATAGTCAAGTTTATGTTTTTACTATGGCACTCTCTGGTTTTCTTTACCTCCTGTACTTTTTTCAAAGTTAATTCTGTTTTCTTCATTTCTAGAAACAAATGGAGAAATAATATAGTTTTCTCTATTGTAAGTATTTCTGGTATGTTATGTTATCAACTTTATTCAGAAGACAAGTGTCTCCTCTTGCCTAGGTAAGAAAAGAAAATAGAAAAGAGAATGCTAAAATCTTGGAATGATAGAGCTGTTCTCTATATTGATTGTAGTGGTGATTATACAATGGTATATATTTGTCAAATCTCACTGAACCATACATGAAAAAAAGTGACAATTACTGTTGGCAAATTATGCCTAATTAAAATGAGAGAGAGAAATCACCTAAATTCTAACACAATGTCGCACCTAGGAAAAACTATACCATATTCAAAAGTCATTTTATCTTATTCAGATAATAATTTTCCTGTTGATAGTATTACTAATATTATTTTCAATATAACTTAGTTACTCTCTTCTTGAAACTTTGAAAGAAAACCAGTTAAGTTCTCAAAAGCCATCTTATATTCTAAACATTTGCTTTTCAGAAGTTTAATTTTTTTTAGAAGCATTTTATTTTATTTAGTTGTTCATCTTGGTTGTTCCCCCAGCCCAGGGTACGAACTCAGGACCTTGGGGTGTGTGTAGACTGTGCCCAACCGCTACTTTACCAGGTCATGCTAGAAACTTAATGATAGCAGACTGGTTAAGTATGCTAAAGAGATGACCACGAGTGAGTCTCACCTTCTGGTGTTCACCCACCCTTGTAATTCAGACCATCTGCTGTAATTTTAAACTCAATTATATTAATAGATAAAGTTAGGATATTGCAATATGTAGACTTGCACTGCGTCTTCTAATATTTAGAAGATAGTAAAAGAATGTTGGGGGTTATTTTTTAATTAGAGCCTGTTTATTTACAAGAAACTGAAACCTAATCAAAGTACCTACAGTAAAACAGGATATACTTAAAGGATAGAACTTAGTAGAAAGAACGTTAGCTGTGTCCTGGTGGAGTAGGTTAAACTTGCTGTCTCTGACTAAGCAAAGTACATCCCAAGAACCGGGGCTGTCTCCTGGGGCTTGGTGAAAAACCAGTATGAACAACTAAATAAAAATAAAATAAAGATGCTTTTTCCTACTGTCTCTTCCTGCTTGCCTGCCTGCTTGCCTTCAATCCTACCTGTACCTTTCCTTGAAAAAAAAAAAATCTGGGTTCCCGAAATTGCAAAGTTGTCAGGTGGTGTTATCCTCTCTCTCCCGCTTTCTCTATCTCCCTATTGCTCTGTCATTATGGCTCTAATCACTGCCCTTTCTCCTTGTATCTGTGTTTCTCTTTATTTCTGTCTCTTTTTCATTTCATATTTCAGTTTCTCTTCTCCCACTGCTGCATTTTCCCTCCTCTCCTCTTTCTCCCTGTATTTGACTCTCTTTCTTCCACCCTCTCAATCTTTCCATCCCCTCACCCCTCCTCTTCTTCCCCACCTCCCCACATGCAGGCTGGTAAGAAGAGAGAGGAGGAAGAAGCATTTTAGTTAATTTCAATTTTATTTATTTGTTCACACTAGTTGTTTCCCCCTGGACCCAGGACTCAAACTCCAGGGTGTGTGACTTGCGCTCCTTCAGAGGCAACTGACCTAACTGTTGTTTCACCAGGGCGCACCCCCTTTATTCTTCATTCCCTTGCCTCCTCTTCCTTTTTGCCTTCCCCTTCCTTACATTCTTATTTCTCCACTTCCTTTTCCCTTTCCTTTTGTATCTTCCTTTTTCTTTCAATTTTGCATCCTCTCTCAGCACTTATTCTATGTAACCTCTTTATCTTAATCTTCTGAGGGATGCCTGCCTTCAGAAAACTTGCATACTATGAGATTTTTGAAATCAATTTAATAGGTTCCATCAAAGTTTACTGTAGTACAAAGCATCTCAGAAATCTGGAACTTGTAAGTCTTAGAATCTCTGGTAGTATCGAGAATCTGAAGGTAAAAAAGAAAAAAAATCAAAGTATTAATGTAAATGTCCCAAAATTAATGAACCTATATATACTTTACATATGAGAGCCCCTACATTTTTTCTTTCCAGATTCACATTCTTAGCCTGAAGCAATTTAGAAAGAAAATTTTAGAGGGGTGCTGTTAAAGTAAAAGTTTCTTGGGAGCAAGTGACAGATGACACTCAGAGACCAAGAGACAATATAGACTAAACCTGTAGCAACAAAAAACAGACACAAGAACTGAGAAAATGTAACAAGGTGGGCCTAATCAGAGAAAGGGCAAATAGTCTTATATAATTCAGTAGTCTGGATCGAATTTTTGTGGATATTAATTACAATAAATTATGAAGAAAGTATCAAACCTTTTTCAGTTATTTAAGAAGGTGGGTACATACTTTGTGGCTATTTTTGTAAAATATTTAAAAAATGTGACCTTTAAAACTGTAAGCTCTGGACATTAAAAAAAAAACAAACTAGGTATGAGGAATATCACATTTTAATAAAAAATTTTTAAATGAAATCTGTTAGCCTTTTTCCATTGTTGCAGGAGAAAAATTTATAGAGATAAACTTTGGTGTGGTAGAGTCCAACAGATCCTAATGATCCTATTTTACAGATCCTATTTTAAATGACAGCAAAAGTATGGGACTTTCCTTTGTACTTCAGAGGTCTGTTTTCAACCTCATTTTACACACAAGCACGAAATGGTAGCTGCAAGTCAAACTTCCTTCTGCCAATGAATTAGTAAGTTTTAACATTCCTTGCTAGTTAATCATAAGAATGGATCATGCAGTATGTTTTCATTCTCCAGCTAGCTCTGAATTCCTTTAAGGCAAACTCAATTTCCTCCATTCTCCTATACTGGGAAGTGTCGTGTTCCTCACTACACATGTGTATGCTTGACAACTGCTTATGGCTTATGAACCAGCTGACACTGTCATTTGCCACTAGGGCCATGTCAAACGTAATAGATTCTTTTCAAATGAATTGCATGCATGTTTACTGTAATTATTTCTCAGAAACCATGATCGACTTATCCCTAATACCCATTAAAGTTTTGTTGAATAGTTTGTTTTCTGATTATGTTAATTTATTATGACAAAATTATCAAGAAATAATTTTCAAAAATATGAAAGTCATTTGCAGTTTTATTTTGTAAATAATGTCATTTGTAATTTTATTTCCCAGAGATCTGCTAGCATTTTGTTATATAACATATAATCTGTATTTTTTATTTAAGTGAATTCATGAATGATATATGAATTTATTAAAGAATAAAAATGATATATTTATTATAGAATTTAATAGCTATATATTTTTTCCATTTAGACATATACCATAAACATCCCCCTATGTCAATGGATATGGGTCTACAGTACTTGAATATCCTTTAATGTACTTATTTTGGTGATTTTCAAATGTATTTTGCAAAGTTTCTATTATAAAAAATGTATAGTTGCACATCTATGGCTCACCTTTCTTAAGGAAAAATGCCTGGAAATGAAGCAGAAGTTCAAGTACCTGCCATGAAATACTAAATACTTATTGATTCATCACAAACTATGACTGGTTAAATGGAAGGCACTGTTCTTCAGTTAATTTGGAATGGTTAATCTTTTGGTCATGTGAAGTTATATTCTTTCTCTCTCCATATATATTATTTATTTATTTTTAAGAAAAGATGCAGTCAGGAATGTAGGCGAGTAGACAGGCAGGCAGGCAGGAAGAAAGAGGAAGAAGTATTTTATTTTTATTTAGATTGTTCACATTGGTTGTTCCCACTGAACCCAGGACATGAACCTGGGTCATTGGGATGTACATGGACTGTTGCTTCTCTGGAGGCTGCAGACCTAAACACTACTTCACCAAAGCATGCCACAGAAGTGTATTTTTGAGGAACTTCTAAGTAGCTCCAATGACAAGTATTTTGAAATGGTATCTAGTAAAGAAACTTCAGAGAATTTTTGTGGTCTCAAATTTTGGGCAAACTGAATAACCTATCAGTGTCTTGATATTAGTATCTGCTATGGGGAAATACCAAACCACAGTTGTTTTTGTGGTTGGTAATAGCAGCAAAGTTAAGCATTAATAATGTCCCCTAGCAGTGATATGGTGGTTCTTTATAACTAAAGTTTAGTTATCACATGTTAGAGGAAGTGGCAAATTTATACTAGAAATGAAAATCTTTTTGGTAACATAAGGATCTTGGTCTGATCTTGACCTTTTACCTTTAAGAAACTGCCTAGTTAATTGAAGATTTAGAGAAAGTTTTTTTGATAAAATTATAGTCAAATTTATAAATTACTGAAAGTATTCTTTTAAGTGGTTAATGTAACTGAACTCACATAGCACCATGTATAGTAACATGCATGGGCTTTGATATTTGACAATCTAGGATTAAATGTCACTGTTTCCTCTGGGGAAAATAAATTTAAGCATTAAAAATGAAGATGATAATAATCTTAGAGTTTTTGAGAGGGTAAAATGTAGACTAACTATAATGTACCATTTTAAGCAGGACAGTACCATTTTTATATTGTTTTAATATAAATGTCCATTTTGTCCCATTTTTAATAAACTGGGGCCATCTGTAATATGGGACAAAAGGGGTAGTTGAGTTGCCCTGAGCCTAATCTGTTGAGGGGGCCCAAAAGCAGCTGCTGCTTTTGCCACATTAAATATGGCCCTTGCTGGTGCTGACTGTGGTGGGCCATAGCTGATACTGCTGTTCCTCCCCTCCCCCTGCCCTCCGTGAGGAATAGGAGCTGTGTGGGAAGTGGATTTTCCCCAACCTTACACCCCATGCAAGCCTATTTCTTCAAAGGGAGCAGAACACTGCGGTGTGGTCAAGCTGCAGGTAAGCACAATGGGAGCTATCTCTGCCACTGTAGGGGTTATCTCTAGCACTGTAGGGGTTATCTCTAGCACCAGAGCAGTTATTGGGCATTTCTGGCACTGGGATGATTAAAGCAGCATGTGTTTTAGGCAAGACATTTAGAGCAGGGGCTGCAGGGGCAGTAAATTTGGGTTTTGCCTAAGGTGCCAAAATTCCTTGCACCTGCCCTGGCCATTTGTATGAAGTCCCACCAGATCACATGTCATTACTATACAACAGGAGATGGGCATCACATAGTACTTACTTGTTGCTGACCTGGATGTTCTACTCCTTCTCACATTGTTCTACATACTCCCCTCCCTTTAGTCACCAGTATATTATCCAGTCCCATTTTTGCCAACCCAATGTCCTATATTTTTCTCAAGGAAATATGGTCAAGCTTAGTAAAATGAGATAATGCAAGGTGCCTGGCATATGGTATACAAAAAATATTCTTCTTAATTATTATAAAAATGCTCTCAGCAGGTAGTCATTAATGCTGTCAATATCTTAACAACAAACTTTATTCCATTTTCATATAGATTTCTCTACACTTTTGTGGGTAATCATTTAAGTCTGTAAAACCACATTTATTTTGTTAGAAGACAGTCTTAAGTAGTACAAAGTATGAATTTTTAAAAACATTATTTTTAAATGTATTTAGTAACTATAAACTAAAAAAAGGGTTTCAGATAAGTTCTTTAAGTGAGTAGGTTTTGTTATAAAAGTGCTTTTCCACTTATTGATATGCTAGTAAGTTATTGTGTGCTATGAAAACTTCTTATGTATGTCAGACATTCTTTCTCTGATGTCTCATTTACTTAGAGAATCCTTATTTATAATTCACGGTATAATTTGTCAACCCAGATTTTAAAAAGCACAGGTTGATTCACTGTGTGTTTTTTATATAAGCTGGTTAAAGAAAAAAAAAATGGGGCATCAGGGACACCCTTTTCTCTGTAACAATTTAGGCTTTACTTTTAGACTTTAATATTAGATTTGAATTCAAACATTGTAAATCGATGCATTAAAGAACCTCTGGCAAACTTCGATTTAATTCAATTAATAAATATTAAGCCCAAATTATGAGCCTAACATTGTGTTAGGAATATAAAGGTGAGCTTCATGTGAATGTGAATGCTGGGAGGAAATTTAAAGATAATTTAACACAAGTCCCTTAACAGACAGAGGAAGAAATTAGGACCCCTGAGAAATGAAGTGGCTTTCCCATAGTTAGCAGATAAGTAGTAGAGCCAACATTAGAATACTTCCAATTGGTATTCCTTGCGTAGCCTTACACTCACTGCCCCAAGGTTTTACAAAAGATACTTGGTACAGTTTTTACATTGACTAGCACTCATGTGGCTAGGCTATCCCAACAAAGCAGGTCGGGAAAATTTCCATGATAGTCAGCATCTCAAAATAGCAGCAGGTCACTGCTGCTTTGTTCCTCTCTCTGGAAGAATGAAAGAAATTCTAATTATACAACTGGCACTGGACAAATAGTCCCTCTCAAAAAACATTTGAGTGCTTACTATGTGCCTGGCTCTGTGTTATACCCTAGGAATATCAAGTAGATCCAAAGCAGTCCCTTTTCTTAGAAAACTAAGTCTAATGGAGGGGAAAAAAATCTGTAAGGAGAGAATTTCAATAACATTGCACAACCTAAAACCAATGCTTAGGAAAATGCATTAAAAATTTTAAATCCTTGTTAAACTTTTGTTATATTTAGGAAGTTTTGACCAAGGCACAAACACCCAAATCCTACTTCAACACCCTGCCCCACTCCAAGAAATTCCTATAACAGGAATATGAAAAAACAAAAACACAATGGCAAAGCAAAGTTAGTGCTTTGATTTCAAATCTCAAATCAGAATAATATGACATACTGAACTGAAGTTTTAAGAGAGCAACCATCTTTCTAATCAAGTTAGATATAAATGACCTAGGTCAAAGCACCATTCGTCACTCAAACTGACATTTTAGATCTTATTCTGCTCACATGGAACAAAAATAAGCATGAGAGAGAGGGTAGGTTAGCTAATTAGGCCCCTGACATTTTGGGTGAGTGTTACTGCTCTGTTGACCTAAAAGGAAGATAATCAGAGAAAGCTCTTATTTCTGATATTTAACACTTGAAAATCCCACCCACTAGCAAATATGACCTAATCAGTGACATTAAATCTAATCAACCCTCTCTAGACAGTATGGGACCTAACATAAGGCATTATGATTTCTAAAGAAAACAATTCCTCCTTTTTTCTAACACTTGAAAACACTGAATTTTCAATTTCACAAACTTTTAAAAAATATTAGCAGGCTCAATCTATTTGGCTTAATCTATTTCAGTATACCCTTTTATAAATTTTTTTGGATAAATATATAAACACCTAAGATGTTTAGTCTTACTTTGCTCTCCTGAGTCAAGAGAAGAGCTAAAAATTTCAACAGACTTGCTGACAATCCATATAAAGATTTAGGTATTTTTAGATAGTTCACAAGAAGTGAAACAAACATTTTGAATGATTATAGTTCCACGATTCGACTGTGAACCCATATTGATTTTGAGACTCATTTGTCCAGTTGACTTGGCATTACACAAGAAAAAGATAATTTGACAGAAGCTGATGATTTCCTCATGAAAAAGTGCACTGCTGTTTTATAATTACAAACAACCAAAAAGCAACAACATAGCAACTTTGGTTAGAAAGCTGTGCTTTTAATCTTTTATTTTAATAAACATCATATAAGTAATCCACCAAACAAGATGCTTGCTCTCTTAAGCTTATCACTTTTGAAGGACATTGAGCTCATACATTTTTGCATGTCAGATCTCAAATGATTTCCTCTGCCTCTCTAATCACATTTTATTATCCTGGAAACTATCATTTAATTAACTTGTGTTTAGCTTACAATCTGCAGGAGAGTTAGCTATTTTATTTAGGCATTTAATTCAATTCAGCACATAACAAATTGTGTTCCTATTATGAGGTCGCCTTTATATCAGGTATTGAGAAGGCAAAGAAAGGGAATTCATGGTGTGTAAGGGTAGATAAACTAGATAACTAGAATAAGATATTGATAAATGCTATAGAAGCAGTAGAAGCAGTGTTATAGGAAGACAGAACAGAACCCAGTGTAATTCTTCCTGGGTGAAAGAAAGAGCAGTACTGGAGAAAAGCAACTGCTGGGATCATTGCAGGTGTAATATGGTATCTAATTTCTGCTTCAACCTTAATATTTCTTGAAATTATGATGTTTAAACCCCGATCCAACTGCTTCTTCCATTCTATTTATTAATTATTCCAAACCTTTGGGTAACTCACCCTATTTTTATGTCATCTTCCCATGTGTTTGATCTTCTTCCCTTACAGCCAGCCACTTTCCTCCCTTGGTCACAGAGTAAATAGAGTAAATAGCTTGTCTCACACAAGTTCCCTAAATTTCCTTGATGTTATCTACTTTCCCACCCCTAGTATTTCAAATGAAGCAGTCTGTGACACAGGTTCAAGGCTTATATAAATCTAAGTCATTATATTTCTGTCCCTTGGGGAATTTACTGCATCACTTATTTTCTCCTATTTTTGTTTTAAATTTTATTGAAGGGCAATTACAGTATAACAGCATATAGATTTAAGGTACATTTCACTAAATCAGTATTTGTATATAATATATTAAGTTCACCACCAACAGTCTAATTCTGTCCTTCGACATGTAATGAACTTCCTTTAACCAAATGGTGCCCCACTCCCTGTTCCCTTCTGGTAACTATTAATTTAGTTCTATAAACTAAAAATCTACTTTTGAATTGGTTTATTTGTTTGTTTGGTTATCACTCCCTATGTAAGTGAAATCTTATTTGTCTTTCTCCTTCTGACTTATTTCATTATACATAATTTGTTCTAGGTCCATCCATATTGTTGAAAATGGCACAATGTCCTTTTTTATAGTTAGATAGTATTCCATTGTGTATACATAACATATTTTCTTTATCCACTGATCTGTTGATGGGCACTTAGGTTGTTTATAGCTCTTAGATATTATAAATAATGCTACAATAAACATGGGTTGAACATATCTCTAAATTACTGCTTATGTGAGTTTTGGGTAGCTTCTCAGAAGTGGGACAATAAAATTGCATAGAATTTCTATCTTTAATTCATTGAGGAATCTCAATGCTGCTTTACAGGTTGTACCAATTCACACTTCTACCAACAGTGCACATGGCTCCCTTTTTCTGCATCTTTACCAATGCTTGTTGTTTCTAGTCACTGGAATATTAGCCATTCTCACAGATCTGAAATGATACAACATTGTTGTTTTACTTATAACCTATTTTAAATTGAAAGCAAATTAATCTTGCACTTGTTCTAATAGTCCACATTATTACTCTCCTCCTTCTCTCCCAGTTCCCATCACACCATTTTATATTTTTGGAGTCTTTCTGTTCCCAAATGAGACTACTTTTCATTTTATAGAAATTTCTTGCAAGCTTGGTTTAGTTGTGATGAATTCCTTTAACTTTTGTTTTTAAAGCTCTTTATTACTCCTTCAATTTGAAGTGAAAATCTTGAAGGTAGAATAGTCTGAGTCTTAGTGTCTTTTTTTTTTTTTTTCAGCATTTTGACTGTATTGTACCATTTGTCTTTGGTCTGTCTGTAAATTTTCTGCTGGGACTCTCTTGTGTCTGACTTATTTTTCTCACACTACTTTTAAGATCCTTTCTATCTGTATATAATTTTTTTTGGGTCACTCTAATTATAATGTGTCTTGATGTTTGGATTCATTTTGTTTGGAACTCTTTGAGCTTCCTAGATCTGGATGTCTGTTTTCTCCTCCAAGGTAGGGAAGTTCTCAACTATTATTTCTTCATTGATTTTAAAGTTTCTACTCTTATCTCGCTCTCTTCTCTTGCACTCATGTGATGTGAGTGTTGTTCCTCTTGATATTGTCCCATAAGTCTCTTATGCTAGTTTCACTTTTGAATTATTTTTTCTCATTGCCATTCTGCTTGGGTGCTTCTAGTTCACCACTTTGATTAGATGATTCTTCAAGACTACTACTCAGCCTTTCCATTGTACTTTTTAGGTCAATTATATGTTCTTTAGTTCTTTGGTTTCTGTTTAAAACTTTCTCATATTCTCTCTGTTTTTGTTATATATCTTATTTTATTCATCCATTGTTTTAAAATCTTCAGGTAAAGACATTTTTTTTTTTAAACTTAGTTTTGTTGCACTAGGCTTTTTATTCTGGGGTTTTGTTTTGATTCATCATTTGAAGTACTTTTCTTTACCTCTTCATTTTGCTTGGTACTGTGTGTTTAGTTCTGTGGATTGAGTTAAATGTTCTTTTCCTGTCTTGATGTAATGGGTTTATGTTAGGATTTCATGTTTCAGAGTATAGTCCTAAAAGCAGGAACTCTAGCTGCCTAATCCTGAGGGTTTTAGGCTTTAGGCAGGTAGACCATTTCCTCAATATCCCAGAGAGGGAAGGGGTTATTGTTTTGAAGAATGGTGAAGACTCTCTTGTAATCCTCCCTGAGAACTGCCTCTGGTTCTACCTCTGGGAAGGTCTACAAACTAAACTGTGCATGCTCAGTTATCTGTGTCAGGCCTGCAGGCTCAGTTTGCCTGCTACTACCCTAGATAGCGCTACCATAGTAGCTGAGAGAAGCATAGTCAGGAGATACTATTCTATGGCGATAAGCACCAGGGATATCAGAGGGATGGGGCATTTCACACTGGGACCCTATTTCATTGTGGCCTCTGCACTACATAGACTAAAAAGAGCCTGGGGAAGACACCCAACAGCATCTCTGCCACTGGAAGACTACACTTTTTTTCTTTTTACGCCTGCTGAAGCTTTTGGCTAAACGAATAAGAAACTTTCAGTTAAATCTGTAAATACTTAATATGTTCCGCTTACTCTTACCCTTACTCTTTGTCCTGCTACTCTCTCTTCCCCAGAATCCTGTTCTCCAAAGGGAAAGTTCCTCTGTTTTTATACCAGGATGTGCAACACTCTGCTCTTGGGTACACTTTCCAGATGCTGGAGCACCCAATTTGGTAGCAATCCCTTCAGTCTCTGAGAAGAGATTCCGTAACACAGGTATCCTCTCAACCTTGGGTACAGTCCCCAATTCTCATTTTTTTCCCTTGAAGGCTGCAGTTTGTATCTAGATGTAACTTTGTTGTATTTGGAGAGAGGAGGTTAGCTCAACATTTGGCTACACTATCATCTTGGATGTAGTGTCCGAAATCATATTTATTATAACAATTTTCTTTTTCTCTTTTTCTATCCTTTCCCTTTATCCTTTCTTTGCATTCAAAGTTCTTAGACCTGCATCTTAAAAAGTAAACAAAAAACCCATCTCTTGCTTTAGTCATTTTGCATTTCTCCTCTCTATCAAACTTTTTTTTGGCAGAAAAATCCGAACCACTACTTACTTCTATGATAGCTATAATTCTACTTTCATACTCCACTGAAACATCTTTCACAAGGTTTATTATTTCTTGTCAAACCTACTGTTCTCTTTTCATTGCTGTTTTTATTTAGCTTTTCTGCATTATATTATATAGTTGATTATTTCTTTCTTATTAAAATTCTATTTCCCTTTCATTTCCAAGATATTGTTCTCTCTGGGTTTTCTTTTTGCCTTTATATTTCATCTCTTGCTCTTTTCCTGTTTTTTCTGCATGCTTCTCAGTGATTATTGGCTCAAATAACTGTTGCATGGATAGATGTTTAGAGTAGGTCTATTTGTCGTCTATATATACTGCCAGTATGTTAGCATATCGTTGATACCACCCAGGCTGCATGAACTACACATCAGAGCAATATTATCAAAAAAGAGAAGAAATGGCTTTAAATTGATGCATCTATCTTCTCACTCTGTATTTTATATCTAATTCTTTTTTTGCCTGCCTAACATCATAGGACTGTATTAAACTCAGTTTATAACTCAGTGTTAAGAAGATGATCTCAGCATGGCCAGTCAGAACTTTCTTCCTCCTAGCCATGGTAATTGAACTAAGAATGGGCAATGAGACACATGTGGGCCTCTATTTGAAGACTGAGAAATAAAATAAGGTACCAATTTTCTGCTTCTTTTAATTTATTTAGCAAACATTTGTTGAGTACTTACCAAATAAAATGGCTTAAAATAGTGACTGGTACATATTGGTTCTGGATACATGGAGTTCTGAGTTAATTCATGAATGAATGAGCATGCCAGGCATTATGTCATGAAATGCGTTTTTCTCTGTGCTCAATCCAGCCACAGTATAGTGGAACCACATCTGTTATTCCAAACTATATTTTACTCTTGAGTCCAAGACCCACATATTCATCTGCTTTTTTGATATTCTCATCTATTTGTCCTCCAAGTAACTCAGATATAAGATGTCCAATACTATATCCCTTTACTCCCATCTTTAAACTTCCTCCTATTTTACCTGGGTTGCTAACTGTATCATGTGTCTATTGACTCAAACCAGAAATGTCAAACACTTGCTAATAACTAATTCTCTTAATACCTCTCTTTTTCCACTGACCATTTTCCATCTACCATTGTATTAGGACCCTTACTTATTATCTCATGCTTGAATTTTTGAAATTGTCAACTAGCAGGCAATTGTTTTAAATTCTTTCATCAAATTCCTCAACTATCAAGCTGTTTGTGTTAATAATAAGATTATAAAACTACTTTCTGATTGTTTCAGGTTTGAGTGTTTTTTATTGACTGATTACTTTTTTTGAAAATAGGTGCCAGCAAGGTGGACTACCATTTAGAGATATATTGTTTCTTTTTAAGATTTTATTTTTAAGAAAAGATGCAGACAGGAATAAAGGTGAGCAGATAGGTAGACAGGAAGAGAGAGGAGGAGGAAGTATTCATTTTTACTTAGTTGTTCACGCTGTCTATTTCCCACAAAACCTGGGGGTATGTGGCCTGTTACTTTGGAGGCAGCTAACTCAACTGCTGCTCCACCAGGGCAAGCTGGCTGGTCACTTCGAAAGATGTAAATTTAGTTATTTTTTTCATCTTCCACATACCCACTATACACAGGAATTCCTTAAGGTCCCTCAATCAACCAATATCACGCTTTCAGTTTGGTTACATCAATTTTCAGTGTTTATTATGCCTACAAATGTTAATCAGATGATTATGTAAAGTACATATTATATTTTCTTTTCTGCACAACTTTTTTCCCTGAAGATAATTTTCATGGTATTTTTAGTCTATACTTTTCTTTTGTATTAAAATTATAACTTTTATAGGACAGACAGTGTGTATATTGGCAGTATCTGGTTCACAATCGCTTTTTCATTTTGCTAATTCAGACTCAACTTTCTCCCACTATCCATGACATCTCTACTGTTAGATAATACAGTTTTCTATCATTTTCAATTTCTTGATACCTTTGATTAACCAAGTCTTCTTTTCATTTTCATCTTCCTAAGGAAATCTCCCCAGAGCCTTCTGACTTGCCCCAATCTGGACTAGGTGCTGTTATATACCAGAGGCACACTGCCATCCTGAGGCTTTTCTTCACCAGCATCCCAGGAGTCTGTTTTTTTATATCCCATGGCTTCTATTTTCTAGTCTGTGCCCTCATTTTTGAGGATCATATCGTCTGATCAATTCCTGAGAAAGAATGCATGAAAGGTAAAGTTTGAGACCTTGTCTATTTAAAATAACTTAATTCTGCCCCCGTAATGAATTATTTTGGCATGTATAACACTTTATGTTGAAAATAATTTTCTTTAGAATTTTGAAGGTATTGCTAAAATAACTTCCAGCCTTCAAGTTTACTGAAGAGAAGTCCAAAACCATTCCTTTCCTTGGTCTTTTGTTTCTGAGCAATTTTTTTTCTTCATTTTTTTTTCTTTTATCTTCTGAAAGTTCTTAGTAGTGTGCCTTGGTGGGAGTCTATTTTCATGCACTGGCGTGAGGACTTAGTGGATGATGGCAGTCTCACTAGCCTGGCCCAAGTTACATGTTCATCCCTAAGCAGATGACTGTGGACAGGACGATACTGTACAGTGATAGTTTGTCTATTTGAGTCTGGAACTAAGAGCTGGCATGGGGGGGTATTTGAACTGACAATACAGGAAGAGTAACTTCTCAAGGAAAACCAGGGTGTTATTACTAAAAGAAACATAAAAGATTGGGCAGAAAAAAAGCTAATGTATCCATTACATAATGTAAACAAATTTTCTGTATGTGCGTAACTTGATGAAAACCTAACTTGTAATCAAGATGCTGAAAACTGAATGACTGAATTTGCTGTGGTTTAAATTATCTGAATGGTATTCAGTGACTCACATTCAGCATTCCAAACATGAAATTCATAACAGAATGTGGTGGGACCTTGTATTTTATAGAAAGTATATTAATGTTTATTAATTTTTAGAAAATATATGAAATGCTTACTTAGATATGTTCTGCAGATGCAACCATGTATGAATAAATCTCTTTCCCAAAAGTCTGAAAATCCATGTCCATTTAGACAGTGGTAGTTTAAGGAGTAGCCAGGAGCCATATTATTTGCATGAAAGAAAACAGATTTTGTTCCCAGTTTAGTTCAGAAGTGTATCTATCAGTGTCTCTTGTCAGGACTTGTCCTAGCAGAGCCTTGGTACCACTGAAGTTTTGAGGCCCTAGATCTACTGAGTCCTTCGATGTCTTACAGTAGAATTACCTTTCTGTATAATTAGAGAATAAAAACTCATGCTGAAGAGGTTCAGGGTATATTCTGAGGATAAGAGACTCTACAGTCAACCAGAAATAACTAGGAGAAATGCTGACATAAAAATAAACTACCAGATTTGCATATACATCTTCCATTGGTAAAAAAATTGATACAATATTATTTATTACCTCCATTTTATACATACACTTAGATCTGCTTAGTACATAATCAAGGAAGAAAACCCAGTGATTAACATCATCAAAAGCATTTATTGAAACTTCCTGTGATACTTGAAATAATAGTGAATAGCCATAAATGACACAAATTAGTAAACATTAAATGAGAGCAAAGATAAAGTGCCTTTTACGAAGGGTTGCCAGATAAAACAACACAGGATATCCCATTAAATTTGGTTTTCAGATAGAAACAAATGAATTATTTAGCATAAGTATGCCCCTGTATTTCATAAGAAGCATACTAACAAGAACTGTTGTTTACTGGCAATTCTACTTTAACTAGGGTCCTGTATTTTAATTTACTAAATATGACAACTCACTTGCCATAGCATAATGATTTAATTTCATGTAGGAACACAGAGAAGAGTCTCAGAGCTTCTATATTTGTGGAAGATGAAGCTGGAACAAACTTCTATCAAATTTCCAGTTGATTAGGTCGACGTTAAATTAATTCAATTAAATTTAAGCAACAGTTATTAGATTAATAGGAATGTGATCATTGAGCAAATAGAGATTTGAGCAAATTGATGTGAGGGAATAACCAAGTGAATAAAATGATACAAGAGATGATGATCAGGGAAAATCATCACTTTAAGAATACATGGCAGCAGGTATTAATATGTGCTGCCTGAGAACTCCAGGTTGTTTTATCCATGGTTTTTGGGCCTGTATCTGGATAAGAACCCCTTAAATATTTATTTGTATGCGACAGCTTACTTTACCTTGTAATTTCATAATGCCATTGTCATTCATAGTCTAAGAATACTTTGCCTATATTATAAATTGTGGGTTTTCAGGTTGCCGTGCACGTGGCACCCACTACTAATGGACAACAGTTATGAGGCACTATTCTACGATCTTTACATGAATTAAATTATTCACTTCTCACAAGGATTCTATGAGGTCAGTGCTGCTATTACCTCTCTTTAATGATTTAGACAAACGAAGAGTGGTCAACGGAAATGCTGATCCGACCATGTAGGTAATGTAAATTAGGGGATAGATCAAGAAAAAGAAAGACTGCAAAGGCACATGACAGCCTCAGGACTGGAATATGGGTCGACCATGTGGTAGACTGTGGAGTAAAAGGGAGACTGTGTCAAAATGGGTAACAGGTAATCTTTCTCCAGTACTTTGTGGATGGTTTAGAATTCCCAAGTCATCTATTTTTTCTCGAGAATCTGGAAATCCAAAAATTTATGTAAAATGTCTTAATTTTTGAGGATCAGAAATGCATTTACATTTAAAACACTCTACTAGACAAATAAAAATGATCAAACACAAAAAAATTGTCCTGGCTCAGAATTTGCTTCTGAGCAAGTTTTACAACTAGTTTGTTGCTTCTACTTGAAATGTGTTTTGTTATTACAAGCTAAGCAGAGAAAATTTTTTAGTCAATACTGAAAAGATATGTGTGTCCTGGTGGAGTAGCAGTTAGGTTTGCTGCCTCCATCTGAGTGCAGTGTGTGTGCATCCCAAGGACGCATGTTCACATCTTGGGTCGGGGGGAACAATCAATGTGAACAACTAAATAATAATAAAGTAAAATGCGTCTTCCTTCTTTTTCTTCTTGCCTGTTTGCCTACTCACCTTATTCCAGTCTGTGCCTTTCCTTAAAATAGAAAAAGCTGAAATAAAAATCACTGAGAAAATTCTATTATGTTCCAGATTTGCATAGCAATCAGTAGAAAACATTAAAATTGAGTTACTTGTCTTAAAAGAGCTGTTCCTTTTGAAAAGAATAGTTTTCCATTCTAAAAAAAAATCACAACTCACCATAAGAATTCATTTTACATCACATTTAGTTACTCTTAACAAATGCGTGTATCAAAAAATATTTTTGTGAAACTCATCCTGTGATGTACTCTGATATTTTTATTTTATTCTACTCTGCTTTATATTGTTTACTACATACTGAATTTATTTAAAAAACCATTAATGGATCATGTCTCTGTTATAGAGAAAACTTTTTCCCTGTAAGGACAATGTTGGACTTTTAGAGAAAACTTTTTCCCTGTAAGGACAATGTTGGCTAAAGTCCATAACACATTACAGCTCTTAACACTCTAAGTTATGCAAAGTTTAAAAATCAAGTACATATGTCCATTCCTATTGTGAAAATTGTGGTAATGAGAAATGTTTACACTTAGGTAAAATTTAATTTCATGCTTGGTAGGTTAATTTTTATCCCCCTAAGGAGATTAGGGCAGGACCTGTTTTTTCCATATTTTTAAAAAACTCTCTGAAGCTAGGAGAATACTACCTTATGAGTTCTCCTATATTGCCTAGTTCAAAGAAATGGCTCAGTAAAAAAATGATTTCTTTGCCTCAAATGGTATGCTATGGCTATTGATATATAGACTAATGGTGATTGAATTTACTGTGATGTATACAAATGTTAATAATGATGAACATTTGAAACGTGACTCTTATAATGCAATATTTCAATAAATATATTAATAAATAAATAATAGTAGATAGGTTTAAATTAAAAAACGGCTAATTATCAGTTTTTGGAAAACATAAATATATGGAATCTTATTCACGAAAACAATATTTGTCCTTTGATCCAGCAATCCACTCCTAGTAATCAACTATGCAGACAAGTTGGTTGAATAAACTATGATATTAAGATTTTAATCATTGTGCAACTATGAAAGAATGGCTACAATCTCCATGACGTTTGGTTAAGCAAAAAGAAAAATCAAAGTGTGTGTATTTTGTTCATTTTTTGCAAAAATAAACATTGGCAGAATAAATAAGGGACTAAAGAAATGGTTAAACATAAGTAGAATACAGAGGGAAGGGAGAGATGTGAGACTTAGAAACTTCAGTATGCCCTTTAGTTTAATTTAGGTTTTGTATCATGTAAATGTTTTACATATTAAGAACCACAAGATAAATTTTAAAAACCCTAAAATTAAAAATGGAAACAAACTTTAACTGATATCAAAATAGCTAACAAATTCAGAGACAGAAATTATTCCCAGGGAATTTTGAATAAAATACTCTGTGCATCCTTAGTAGGATGTAATCTAAGAACTGAAAGAATGATGAAGAAAATGTAAAAGTTGCTTAGTCATTTCATTGTTAGCAGTAATATTAGTATTAGCATTTTTAAACATTATTCAGTTTTTAGAAAAAAATGAGTGTTTTAGACAATAAGATCTTTTTGTAAGAAAAGGACAAATACATAAAGCCAAAGACATTTTTTTAGACCCTACAATGATAAAATTGAATTGTAAATATGAGTATGAGCTGGTAGGTAGGTAGGTAGGTAGAGAGAGAGATAGATAGATAGATAAATAGATAAATAGATAGATCTCCTATCTGTCTTTACTGAAAGGATCTAGAAGCGAGAACATGTCTGTAGTGTCAAGATCTTGGTAATTCAATTCCTATCTAAAAGGCACTAGATTTTCTTAAAGAAATTAATGATTTATTCTTATCTGGCAGGGGAAATACCATAATCGCAAAGGTAGGTTTCCCAGAATGAAGCCCCTGGATGTGCTGTGCCTGTGGTTTCCCTAAATGTGAGAAACCCAGCTACAACTTTGTAGTGGTGGGGAAATGCGTTCAAGTTCTTCCTTAAAAAAGAAAAAAAAAAAAAAAAAGAGATGGATGATTAGTCTGGGGCAATTAGATAAAAGGGAAACTTGTAATATCTTGTCCCAAATACCAAAAGTGTCCTCAAATAGAGGAGCCACCTTGAAGCAGTTACCATTGATCAATTTGAAACAAGTCAACTATCTAAAGAGAATAATCAAATGATTATAAAATGTTGAGTAAAATAAATCTATGAAATTGCAGCGTCTATTGATCAAATTTGGAATAAAATTTAAGCAGTCCCAAAAGAGGAATTAAATGATGACAGAACATTGAATAAATGAATGTTCCTATATAGTGTATGTATATATACCTTCATGTATGTGCACTTATTTACATATATACACATATTATATATATACATGAAAAACTCCCATTCAAACCCAAGGAAGCAATTCAGCTTTGAGAAATATTAACATTAGATTTGGAGACCATTTTCTAACTAGAAGAGGAAATTGTTCCTGTCTAAATACAGGCATTTTGATGGCTTGTTTCCACTGGTCTGTTTTTGTGACTTACTATATTAAGTTCTTCTTGAATGTGCATTTCTTCTTTAGACTCCTAACTGCATTAATTTTTTGATACTGTTACATCGCTCTATTTTCAACTTAGCAAATGACATTAAAAATCATTTTTCTTAAATTATATTGGAGTTAAGGTAAAATAGCAGAGAAACATATGATTCATTCTTTCCCTACAGAGTGAAGAGTTTAGGCGAGGGCTATCCTTGATTTGGAGGGTAGAGAATCTTGTAGATGGCAGAACATCTATGTCCTGTTTCTGAGCGAGAACATTCAGACTCACCCTCTTGGAGTTGCCAGGCAGCATAGCTTCTGGGCAGAACTGCCCTATTTTTGCCATTGGCAACTCCACCCTTGCTGCTCCCAGAAACACCATCCAGTTTTCCCTCTTTTCAAACTATGCTCTTTTTTTCTCCTTTCAGTTAGCAAACTCCACTACTGTTAAATAATAATTAAATAAAATTTCTTATGCAGTTTGCAAGAATCAATTTATTTTATAGTCTCGCTACATTCATGTTAGATCTTAGGCAGCACATCTGTTTTATGTATGTGGCTATAAGAATGAGGCTTATATTTTTATAATAAAACAACCTTATGTTCTAAGCTAATAGTTCTTAATGTGCAATTTCTATACTTGCATCATCAGTATCACCTGGGAACTGGTTAAAATTACAAAATTTTGAACTCAAACCTAGACTTAATGAAACAGAAACTCTGGGGTTTAAACCTCGGAATTTCTGTTTTAGCAAACTCTCCAGGATATTTTTTTTTGTTTACTAAAATTTGGGAATCAGTCTGTTAGCATGAGAACTCGCAAAGAGATGGGAACCTCAGTCTAGAATCTTGTACCCCATGTGTAAAACTGGCACAAAAAACACAGAAACAAAAGGCTAAGCAGCAGGAAATTTACTGAAGCAAGCAAGAGAGATAGTCCAATTCTCAAGGTGATAGGAAGTGTACCAGTTTCTAGGGGACACCAACAATTGTCTCACTCAGTGCATGCATTTTTATAAAGGAGATCCTTTTACTGTTTCCCACCCCAGGGGCCTTCTGGGACATTCCCAAGTGGGAATTTTCAGGAAAGAGGTAGCTATACTGTGGATAGGTGTTCCCTTTATTGTGCGTGCTCCTTATCCATAATTCACTGTGTTATAATGCATTTAATATATGGGCCCATATAAAATTTATGTTAAGCAGATTATAATGAGGCAAAGATTACTGCAGGGTGACTATAGCAGTCAGTACACCTGCACAGTCAATCAGTTTGAGCTGGTTCAGCTGAGCTGCCTTTTTGTTTCTGTTTCTTGGCCACAAGAATGTATGTACTGCTCTCCCATTGGTCAGAATTTTATCTGACCATTTCAGAATCTGGTCTGCGCAGGCATCACCCCCTTTTCTAAATTCCAGTCCCTCCCTAGGCTAACCTACTTAACAAGTGTATGCTATGGAATTCCGTAGGTTTCCTTAATTTGTCATCAAACATGTGTAAGGACAGTCTTTGCACTATGATCTGTTAAAAATAGTAGAAATTTCTGTTCTGAAGGTAGGTACATAGGAAGAACAGAGTTTATCCAAAAGTCAAAAAGTACTTAAAATAATCTGTCTTCCCAACTTCTGAGTGTCTCCAGGGTTCATAAGAATGAGTGAGTGAATCATGTAACCAACAATGAAACTAAATCAACTATATATATCTATATATTCTAGCAAAAATTAACTTCTGATGGGGTTGAAGACAAAGATTTTGTGTTCCAACTATGAGAGTATAAAAAAAGGAGCCAATTTCTATATTGAAAAAAAAAAAAGGTTAGTAAGGAGAATTTAAAAATGGTGGGTAAGAGGGTAGGAGAACTAGGAAGATCTAGTTTGAAGAGAAAATTTAAATTATACACTGTGTAAACAGCATTTTCTGTTCTTAGTCTGTTGACTCAGCTGGTTAGGATTCTGTTTCAGATTCAGTTTCCTACAGAGAATGGATAAATTATTCCAGTTTTTGGACACAATCTGCAGCCAACTTACAATGCCAGATGTTAAATACAGGTAGAATTGCGCATTGGAGGAAGATGGTAGAACATTACTCATTCATTCTTATCCCTGGGCAAATAACTGTAGACTACTAACAGGGGTGATAGTGCCATCTATGCAGGAGATAACAGACAATAAATAGCAAATTTCTCACATTCTTTTACAAAGCTTTCATTGATAGAAAGGGTTTTTTTCAGGAAAATTTACTTTTATGAAGAAAGAACATATCTCAAGGAAATTTATTAATATTTAACTTAACGCTATTGTGGTTTGCATATTAAGTAGCTTCTAAAATATTTCATTTGATAAAATTAGTTCATCTAAATATTTACATAAATACATAAACGTATAACTCTCTTTCCATAAACATCAAATAGATCTTGAAGATATTTTTAAAAATTGGAAGGTTAATCCCTTACATCCATATAAGGAGATAAAAATTTAATGCTTCCCTTTTAAATATAGCAAGCTGCATCAACGAACATTAGCTAAGGATGCCTCAATGTTTCCATGCAAAATTTTGTTCTTAACTTAATCTTAGGAAAATGCCTTAAGGTAAAATTTGAACAATATATGTCTTTCAGCAGACTCATACAAAATTTCTGAGTGTCACGCTATCATTGAGATGTATAGTATAGTGGAATATTATTAAGCTTGTTTTTTCCTTATCTAGTGCTTGAGCTACTAAATATATATATGTATATATACACATGTTATATATCTGTATATATACATATAGTGCACATAATAATAATAACGAATGTATGAATGTCTGTGGCAAAAATCAAATTTTTCTTTATATTTTCTCCATCATTTAACACCAAGAGCTTCTCCCTCTCTACTTCAAGAAAAAACTCAAGTGATGTGCTTTTCAAAAATCACTTTTAAAGAAAATAAAAGCTGAATTCCACATATACTTCCATAAATACCTTCACAGATTGAGGGCTGGGTGTCTTCATCTTGGACTACTTCCATGGACATATTGCACACATTATATATGAGGATAACGTTGTTTTTCAACTATTATTAAGGCATCTGACATTCTAGGATAAGGGTGAAGAATCATACGGAAATTCAAACTTAGAAAATATTAAAAACAACAACAACAGATGTTCTATTGAGTAGACTTAATTTTCTGGTTTTAAAACAACCCACGACAAGGATATCGTTTTTGTTTAAATTATCATAGACACAAAGAGTTATTTTGAAAGCTAACAAACAATACTCTTGTTAAAGTCTCAATATCCTACACTGCAGAAAGGAAATGTGACGTTTACCAGATAATTAAATTAGACTCTGTAGAAACCAGGGACTACAATCTCGAACATACATAGGAGCCAGACGGGTTATGAAAATGATGAAGTAGGTTGTGTATAGTATGAGGGCAATCTTTAAACTGAAGTCTAAATGAAACAGCAGTATTCAGCTCAGTTCATATAGTTTAATATTTCAGGATCTTTTGATTGTCATAGAAACTCTAAACTGTAGATTTTTAGACAAAATCTCCAACTCATATAGTGCTGAAATTGAGCAGTTTTAAAAAACATAGTGTATCTTAAACAAAATAAACCTGTTGGATAGGTTTTCCCTGTGATTTTTCACTTTGTGACTTTTTTAACCCTAAAATGCCACATAAAACAATGCCAGAAGTGGAAAATCATATTATTGAAAAAATTAGTAAAAGGACTCACAATTATTTAATATATGTTAAATATTTGTTGAAAAACGAATACAATTTACGTATTTGGGGCAAAGTCTTCATCAGTATCAACACACACACCCACTGGCATATAAACTTGTTTCCATGCAGTGAGTGAGATAGGAATGTTAATTTTACTGACCCAACACCACTGACTCACTGGTGTGGAAAAAAGGTGCACTCTCTCTTCCTCTCTCTTTTTCATTACCTGCAGTGGTAGAAGTCGTGGAATAACTGCAAGCTGAAAGGTCAGGGTCCGTATCTCTGCAGATAACCCAGTTTTGGGTGTCTAGAAAAACAAGTGTAAGCCTGAAATAATTCATTTCCAGAACTTATTCTGGCCATTTTGAAAGTGACACAACTAACTTTCAGTATTAAGTTTTAAATGCTAATCTAAGTGCTAATTAGCAACAAGCAGTCTTTGCTGTGAATGAATGAGTTTGTTTTATGAATTAACAAAGATGCATGTTGAGCTGAAGATAAAAATAATGAGGTTTTTATTTTTGTATTGATTGTTCAGAATTGGCATCATCTCAGAAGGCTATTAAATGTGTTATGACATTATGCATTTTTAGAGTAAGCTTTTAAAATGGAAGTATAATACATACAGATAAGTGTTTATGTAATTAAATAGCTTAATGGATTTTTACAGTGTAAACATGAGGCTATGTGTTATTTTCAAAGAACCAAGCTTTAACTCTTCTGATATGATGTGACAATGCATTTATTTTGTATTTAGTTACTTCTGAAAATAACGTTCTCTTTAACTTGTTAACTTGTATCTTCCCCTAGCCCCTTTTTTGGTCCTTCTTTGGTTAAACCTTAGATCAATTACTTCCTCAAGGCACACATCACCCTATAGCATTTTAATTTTATTTTTTATCACATAGTTGCTAAACCTGTGTCATGAGCATGTAAGTTATTCGTTGGAATCAAGCAAGATAAATATTCTCTACTATGACATTTTTTAAACAAGACAAAAATATTCCTTAAAATGGATATTAGTCATATATTGAAAAATGTACACATCTAACAGCTACTTTTTACTTTTTTTAAATGATAGTTTATTTTAAAATGAATTTCCTTGTAGAGTAAGGCAGAAAAAAACACATTCAAAAATTTTCATTGTTAGTATCAGAGCCTATCATAGATTAATCTAAGCAATGTTACATATATATAAACATATTATGTAATGTTTCTTGTCTGAATAGTTAAAGCAGGTCACACATACTCAAAACAAAGATAAACACATGTGGTGACTTAGAAACATGATTAAAAATTTCGTTATCTTACATAATCAAAGCATCATTTAAGTAGGTGAGCCAAATGATTACATATTACTAAGTATTAATCCATAAATTTAGAAGAAGGTTTATTGCAAGCATATGATAAGAATACCATGTCCCTGTATTTACTTGGAGTTTTTAGTTGGTTACTTACATGAGGCTAGACTACTACAGTAGAGTTTTCAAACTGATATGTAAAGATATTCTGGATCTTCTCCAGAACGAAGATACAAAGTAGGTTATCTATAATTATAATTGAGGGTGACAGCCCAAGTTTGGAATGTTTTCTTTTATCTTCACAGATATAATATGCATTATTGCAGAATTTCAGGTCATTGAATCTGCAAATTGCTAATGAATATAAATCATGTCATCCAAGCAAAAGATTCCAATAAAGTAGAATTGTGTCTAGTAATTTAGACAAAGATTGGTCTGTGGCACTTTAAGGAACAAGGGAAAATCCTATAAACAATGGTACCCCCCAAAAGAACTGTTGGCATGTCCTGGTAGAGTAGCAGTTAGGCTATTTGCCTCTGAAGGAGTTCAAGCCACGTATCTCTGGATTCGAGTCCTGGGTCCCTGGGGAAGCAACCAGTGTGAACAACTTAATAAAAATAAATAAATGCTGCTTCCTCCTCTCTCTTCCTGACTGCCAATTTGCTTTCACTCCTGTCTGCATCTTTCCTGTTGAATGTTGATGTTTTATGTATAGACATGTGATTAAACAGAGAGTTGGAAGTATATTAATTCAGTCTTGTCTTTTTAAGTGTATAAACACTAATGATTCAGTTCATTTGAATGGACACCGTTGGGTACTAGGGATTCAAAGATGAGCTCTCACACTTGATACATTTAGTCTCTGGCCAGAAACATAAACCCATAATCACAATATGTTATTATAAACTTTCAGTAGGAAACAGACACAGAATACTTTGGGAATATGGAAGAACTATGTGGAATATAGTTTTTAGGTATCTCAAAGTAGGGAATCTAGTTAGGATGGAATTGAAGTACAGTACTCAAAAGATGGTGAGGGCCTGAATTAGGGCAATAGATTTGTCGGTGGGTAGAAGAGAAAGGAGTTAAAAAATACAAGGGGCAAGATTTGAGGATTGATTAGATTGGAGGAGAAAGATGATAGTGCAATGAAGGTGGAGAGAAGTTTATTGGAAAACTTTGGATTGGTTGAAGCAAGGACAGGCTGGAGCATTTCAGAACTTCATATCAAATTAGCCTTGAGATGGGTCCCACTTTAACTTCACTTGCAGTGTTGCCCTTCCCCTTGGTTTTAATAACATTTCCTAATCATTTTGGCTCATGACTGAGTTACACTTCTGCAGGTACCCGAGTTTACACTCCAGGTCCTCCAGCACTGAGTTACTCACATCAATGCTCTTGGTGACTTGGACTCCAGACCTCAGGCTGGGTCACTGTTGCAAGACTATCTTGTACTCAGGGTGACACTCTAATTCCTGGGCCTGCTGCCTCAGTGTGGCCATTGGTTGTTTATGAAGCCCAGCACTCTCTCATGCTCCTTTTAAGAAATAACCTTAACCACATTTCCCTTTGTTGGATCTCTGCCCACTCCCCTCCCTTGTGAGTTTAGGCAGTTACCCTGAAGCTGATCCTATGCTATCTGAGAAGCTTCAGGAATTAGTACTTTTCATTTCCTTATTCCAGTGATTGGCTCAAAAAGCATATATATATATTTATATGTATGTTTATGTATATTTATATATATTTATATGTATATTTATATATATTTATATATATATATTCAAAAAGAGGCGATGCAGTACATTGCCCACCCCGTACCCCTCAAATTCATGTGTGTGAAAGGCTTCTTCTTTTTCCTGTTGGAAATGACTAAGAAGCCTTGTAGTCCCGGGAGGTGCTGATGGTCTGACAGTGGCGCTGCCCCAAGGGAAAGAGAGAGGACCACATCCTGATGATAGTATTTGGGTCCTCCATCCAGTTGCTTCTGAAGTCAGTTATAAACCTGGGCTTTCAGTTATTTCCTTTTTGTTTAAGACAATTTATGTTAGAACATGCTACCTTCAACAGAAAAAAAAAATCAGATTTATTCATTCAGAAATGGAGATGAAAGGGTTTGAGTATGTAATGTCTCCATAATCAGAACAAAGGCAGAGACAGAATTCTAACTCAGATACATCTGATTTGAAAGCCAATGCTTCCAGCAGAAGAAATCAAGCTAAGTTAGGGGTATTCAGAATGAATAGCAGAATAACATTTAGTGATGATACCTGCATCTAAATACAAATGAAACACATTCTGGAAAACAGCACTGGAATAAAAACAATCGAGCAATTTGCAGGATGAAGATAAACAAATAAATATATTTAAAAGATGTGGGTTTTAAGCTAGTTGATATCCAGATGATACTCTGGAAAATTAAAAGAAAACCCCATTGTTCTCACAAGGATACTTTTGGGCTAGTTATAAGCAGAGTAAACATAGTAAAATCATGTATATTGCTTAAAATATTTTTTGGGGGGGTAAAATCTAGTGGAATTAATGGCACAGTAGTACTTTCATATATACTTCTGTCTCAGTAAAACCTGGGAGCACTGGTTAAAAATATCAAGCAATTTCTAAGCCTCATTTAAAAATTTTTGAATTTGTTGTTTTGAAATAGATTTCTAACAAAGTTTTCTGGTGATTCTCATACCCAGAAAGGTTTGAGAACTACTGCTATAGATTCCTACTGCTGAGGTGTAACCACACTTGAAATAATCTTATCATGTTATTGACCACCTTTCTTAATCTGGTGCAATGTTCTCAGTTCATTATGCCCCCCATATTGTATATACTTTTATTGTAGTTTTAATCTGGAACCAGAAATAGGTAAATCAGTTGGATTTAAATTAAAATCCATGCTGAATACCAGAATTAACCTTGTTTCCTACAATCTTTTGGTGCTGTCTATCTGTCTACAAGTGCCAGCTACACCCCCAATCATTGCCAAGTGGACCTATTCTATAAGAATCAGAATCTCCCTCAGGTCCCTAGCTAAAATCCCAGTTTTTCAGTCAAATTTAGACTTCAGCTTTGCTGGGACTTGTGCCAGCTCCCATTTCCTAAGCTCAAAGTCTTCACTGAGATTCTGCTTTAAACCAGATAAGATTTTTCCGTATTTTTTCCTTTATAGAATAAATATATTTGAGCCCTTTGTTCATACGAGTTGACAAGTTCCATTCCTGCAACCCCATGAGTTTGTCATTATATTAATCAGAACGCTCGAAGTTTAAAACAAATAATTCAAATTATTTTGATTAAAAAAAAGTAATTCAGTGGTTCACAAAACCGCCAAGAACAGGTCAATCTTCAGGCATGGCAATATCAGCATAGAAGAACTTTTCTCTAGAGAATCTAGAGGTGGTAAAAGTAAGTGCTGGATGTAGGACTGGGGATGAAGTCAACAGGACCCCAGAGACCTGAACTGACTGAGGTGAGGCCAGGCTGTTTGCTCACAGGATGTTAAAGTAGAATAGCTACTAGAAGCGGTAATGTGGGTAATGCCACATTCAGGTCTGGTCCACACTGAGTCATTAGTGTGAAGAATCAGTCTGGTATAAAGACATACAATGGTGAAGGGACATCTGAAGAGAGCAGTTTCCAGTTAAGTAGTGGTGAAAGCTAAGAGCAGGAAATCTTTTCATTCTTGTGACTGTGGGTAGAAGAGAACTAAATCACTAAAATGAGGGAGAGAAGGGTTGATTCTTGAACTTTAGGGTTACCTGCTCTTCAGGATTTGATTTCTACCCCACTTAATAACACTTACCTCCATGTCCAGCTATTACCTGGCTTTTCTTCCTGGTTAGAGCCATTCAATTAATCAACAAATATTTACTGACTGCCTGTTAAACATCATGTCACATGCTGATGATAAAGCAATGAATGAAACAAAATTGCTATTCTTATGGAGTTTATAGTCTGATGGAGGGAGACAGATGATAAGCAGAAATGACTGGGAATAATTATAAGTCTATGAAGCAAAATAGAAAAAGATGTAGAGAGGATGCAGAATGAAGGAATCAGGAGAATTTTCAGACAAATGTGGAGCAGGGATCTGAATTAGGCCATGCAGAAACCAAAGGACGACTTTGCAGGTAGAGGGAGCATACCAGATGTTGTGAGGCTCACAAGGGGGACAGAACACAAAGCAGGAGGGTTTCAGAGAGACAGTCACAGGGATAGACACAGGCCTGGTGATAAAGACATAGATTATGTCAAGGATTCTAGTTTTGGATGATATTCTTCACTCAGGTCTGGTTCTAAAACCAGCTCTTTCTGTTCAAGGTTCAGAGGGTTGAGAAGCTGTAAATCAGAGCTACAACTTTGAGAGCTCAGCGGGTGGGTAAAAGAGATCAGAAAACAATGCTGGGCCTCTGGCGAAACTCACATCCCACAGTATAGCTACACCCTACTTGAATTTCATTTCTTTGAACCAGAGTTCAAGCAGAATGGGAGTGGAGGGTCAAATTGCCTCCCTGAAAGAATCCTGTTCTGATTTCTTGTCACTCTGTGCCAGGGCAGAGAAAAAGGAAGACTGGCATAAGTGAGTGTGAGATCAGAAGTGAATGACACAGCTGATACTTTGTTTAAAAGAAATTCCAGTGTTCACCCTCACTCCAAAATATCAGTGGGTATTTCTGCCAACACCAAGGCGGATACCACAGCAATGCTATACTAATTTGCTCTCCATTTTATCAGGAAGCATATTTGTACAACTGCATAACTCAAAGATATGTAGCAAGTCGCACAGAAGACTCTATATAATGTGATGTTTAAATTTGTCCTTATTTATTTATTGAAATTTGCTAAAATTATTGTATAATTTGTGCTAATTCTAGAAATCATCTGTTTGCTTTGAATGCTAGGCTTAAGCGTGATTCTTCTACATTTTATTTGTTGGATGGGAATTCATCCTATAATGGGAAAAATAAGCGATCTTAAAATAAGGAAGAGATCATAAATGTTCTATATGTAAAACACTGCATCTTAGAGTTGATGAAAGTGAATGAAGATAGATTTGGGGTTGGCAGAACAGAAGACTAGAATATAAAAGGATCAAGATTTCAGGGCTTAGACATTCTTTAGATGATAGCGGATTTTTTAGTATAATAAAAATTTTTTGGAGAAACCTAGCTTTAAGTTTAAATTTTATATTCCAGACTTTTAAGTAATCTGTTTTGTTTATTTTAATTTTTAGTTATACCTGGGCTTGTGTCAAGGTTATTAATTTTTATTATGATTGTATTTCTATAGATGCCTATGAATATTATGGTGGAGAGTGTCTCCCATGGATTGGTGATAGTATCTGGGAGAGAGTTATTTAGTTATTTCTTTTAAATATCTGTATCTTTGTCTATGTCTATGTCCATTTTTTGAGCTATTGTCCAAAAAAAAGAAACATATTTTATATTGGGAATCACTACACACAATTAAACAAAAGTTTTTTTCTTTGCTAGTCTTAAACTATATTTTATTCTCTTATGTTTAATTACAAATTTTGGCTCCAACCCACTGAAATGATTTTATAACTCATTTATGGACTCATCTTAGAGTTAGGAAGGAAAGGATAATTTTTATAAAATATCTCAGATCAAGTATTAAAATTTATCCTACTGGCGAATGTGAAAATCTATTATTGCTATGAAAGGAATCAGAGGATGATATTAGGATTTTATTCCTAGGCATTGGTGTTGCTATCATAGAATCAATCCACTCTCTACTCCGGGGCTGATGTACAATGCCCATAACTTTGACCTTTAGTGGTATTTATTATACCATTATATTTTTATTCATTGCATCACTGATTAGCTGAATTAAAAATGTAGTATTAGAAAAAAGTCACAAGTTATTAAGCACATGATATAATCTATAAGCTGTAAATATATGCTTATAGCTTTCTAATTCTGATTTTCCACAGTGAGAGAGAGAGAGAGAGAGAGAGAGAGAGAAGAGGAGAAAAATTATGGACAAAGTTCATCCCTGCATTTACATATGCTACTCAAGCATGAGTTCAAAGTTTACTTAGAACTTCCAACGAACTGTGAAGGATTTAATCCTATTAATATATTAAATTCAACATGAATTCCACAGAAGTTAATGAATTTGAATGGTCCTATAACTTAAATCTCTAAGAGTATGTACCATCATTTCCCTCCTCTTTATTCATATTTGACAGCAATGTGATGAAACTCATAATAGGACCAACTTAGGAGCAAAAATCATGATGCTGCATCACTGAATTCTTTGGATCACAGGTGCCTTTCCTCAATATTTTTTTTTTTTTATAACTCAGTGTCTGTGAACTCTTCCTCTGGTAAAATAGTAACATATGTTTACTTCTGGGTATCATCTCCCTGTCTCAGTTTTTGCAATCTAAGTGCTGAGGACAAGGACCAATTCTCGGTACTGTTTGTTGGATTTTGCATACTTTCCTCACCACTGCTGATGGTGCATGAACTTCAAAGCATACTTAACATTACCTTAACCTTCAAGGCTAATATTGAGAAGTAAGTAAGAGTATTCTAACTGATTTTGCAAAGCAGCATCATGATTTTTTGCTCCTTAGTTGGTTTCTGACTTTGTGCCTCAGTTCTAATGCTGAGCCACCTACCTTAAGACCTGGGCCCTGAGTCACTCTCTGTCATTTTCACTGAAAATCTGATTTTTAATTATTTTATTTATAGTGGAAAAATTTAAATATAATGCCTAAACATATAAGTCACTTATTGGAGAAACTATATATATTGGTAAATATGGTCAATGGTCACATTTATGGGTCAGATTTTTAGAAATAAGAACCAATAATTATGATACATTCCATATTTTCATTAATTATGAAATGTGTATTCATGCTCTATTGTTGGAATGATAGCTTGTACAAATTGTTACTACAGACTTAGATTATGATTCTAATTATGCATCAGTTGTCTGATTCTACTGAATTGACTTAGTGGGTCTTTGCTTTTCTGTAAGCTCCTAGAGAACTGGAGTGTAGTCATAAAGCATCTGATGGTTCTGAGTGCTCCTGTTGAGAAGGCTGCCAGAGTAACTACTTTCCTAGGGGATCCTCTTTTGTTTATTGTGGTTTTTCAGAAACTGAGTATTGTCTTTTCACTGGACCTCCTCTCAGCACTTATGTTTGAATCACTACTGTTTTCTGTCCTACTCCAGTGGATCCATTTATTATCAGAACAAAGCACCTCCTTTCTTTACTTGCTGTTAACTTGGAACTTATCTGGTGGATTTTCAAGATATGTATCTATATACATAGATACATATATATGTATGTATATATATAAAACTTTTTGGTATCTTTCCCATGACCAACATAGTATCTTACTCAGGAAATAGTTGTTAAATAGACATGTTAGTTGGGAAATAGTTGTTAAATAAGAAAAGGTGCATCACTTGTCACAATGCTCATTGTGTTCCTCAAACAAAAGTGAGTCACAAAAGAAGCTGTTTCTTGATAACTGTTTTCAGTGAGAAAAATGGGACGAATGAATTTACTTCTTTAAGATTTACTATGAAATAAATGTCAAAAGGTCAAGTTCAGAAGGTTTAGCTACAACATTTAAACTGCTTAATTTTAGTGCTACAACATTTGAGTATGTTCCCTGTAATCTTATACAGCTGTCAACATTTTCTATTATGATAAAATTAGAATATTAAGATTTGACTACAATGATGTGAAACTTTCTTCGAGAGAAAAATGTAAGAGAGAGGGAGGGAGTTAGTGCCCTAAGGGTACTAACCTAAAGATCTTGAACTCTGTTGTTACCTGGAAACTTTTTTGAAGAAACTAGAAATGTAGTTTAAGCAACATTATAATGTGCTAAGTTTTGGTGGTTAAAAAAAATAACTGTTCATAGGAAAAAAATAGATCATTCTCTTTCCTAAGGAAGTGATTAGTTTTGATATGTGATAACTGAACATACCTTATGTTGATAAATTAGCTAATAAAATTATATTAGTTACAGTTTCCATGAAAATGTACATAAGATTCAAAATTCTCTAAAGGATATTTGCGAGTTTGGATATTCAATAATTTAGAAACACAACTGAAACATTTTTGGGTCTTTCTTACAAGCTTATTTATCTTACATAGAGATGTTTTCTCCTGCGTCTAGGTCTGAGAGCAAAACGAAGATTCACCTTCAAAGTGATAAGTGCAGAAAGGAAAATTAGAGTAGAAAAAGGAAAAGGCAGGACAAACATTGCTTTAATTGCTTTAAATGCAGCATCATGGGCTATTTGCATTTTTGTCAGTTCTGCTTGAACACTCAAAAATTAAAACTAGCTGTCAAGGAATCTCAGCTGCCCAGTCTCAGCACAAAGGCAGACATACTAACAAATAGTTGGGTTGTAATGTAATGGCGGAGCTGTAGAATGAGAGACAGACTCTCTGAAAGTGCTACAAGAAGATGTCACTGTGGAGGTCTCAGCAGGATAAAAATTTACGGCACAGAGAGGAAAAGAAAGGCATTGCGGGCAGAGAATGGCCAGCGTGAGGGCACTGAATTGTCAAAATGTCAGGCATATTATGGGAAAGGGTGAATGTCACGGTGTGCTCAAGGCTCAGGGCTTATTGGGAAAGGGGTTGCTGGCATACAGTGACTAAAAAAGTAGATTGGGACCCAATTATTAATGACTATATATATATATCAAAGAACTTTGACGTGATCTTATCAGTCATCATAGTTGCTTTGACTTTTAATTTAATAAAAACAGTCTAATATGACAAATGTACACAGCCTGATTTTTACATCACAGTAAAACAGATACTTTGAAGAGAGGACATGTGGCAACAATTGATTTCTCTGCTAAACATAAGATTAATTCTACTCTTTCCAAGGCTTTCTGACATGATGTTATTTCCCTGTATTACCACTATTCCAGCATTGTTCTTTGCCCATAATTGTGATCCTTATGCTTCTTTTATCTATCACAAGATTAAAAAAGCAATCATAAAAAAGCAATCATATCCCCTTCCTGTTTCTTTGAAATGTCTGCTCCTGCTTAATTTCAGTGACAACTTGTGCCAATTTTTTTTTTTTTTCAAACTCAGGAGGGTGTCTACTCATTAAGCTCAGGGATACATTGAAATGGAAACCATGGTTTCTCTTACACTTCTGTGGTACCACCAGAGGTTTTTTAAAAAAGAAAATGGCATAGCAATATCAAATAATCTCCCTTTAGGGTTATCAGCCTGAGAGACCAAGACCCAGCCTTGTTACTGGAAATTGATTCCCTCCGGGTCACTGCCACTTGTCACTCATGTTCTTCAACCTCAGCTAAGCAATTCAGTACAAGCTCCTTTACCTCCTCTACCATTCCTCTCAAACATTCACAGCTTCCTTGAAACATTACTGAGTCCAACACCCTTATTCATTTTTCTACCAAGCATTTGCCTTTGTCTTTGCTTTAAGACTACATTTGACCCCTGGAATATGTGTGGTTTTTATCTTGTTAACCAGGGACATTTAATACCTCTATCACAGCATTGGTATCCTGGATATATGACCTCCATGTCAACTGAAGCCAGGTCTGCACGTGTATCAGAGAAACTATTCACCTGTTCAATACTTATTAACTGGGTACCTATTAGACAAGGTATATTTTAGGAACTGAGATGACAATGTGATAAATAAAATAAATGAGATAATTGCTGCCTGAAAGTTCATGGCCTATAACAGGAGTTGGCAAAGTGTTGGCAAAATACAATGTGCGGGTAAAATCTGGCTCATGATCTGTTTTTGATTATAAACTGCTATTGGAACACAGCCACATTCATTCATTTATGCATTGTGCATGGCTGATTTCATATTAAAAGGGAAGCATTAAGTCACATCAGAGCCAAAATGTTTACTGTTGCACCTTTTACAAACTGATTCCTGGTACAGAACAATGCTTCTGGAGCTAGCTGCAATGAAAGATCAGTTTTATTTTATATTGTCTTTTAATTTATTGTGAGAAGAACATTTAGCAGAACACTTACCCTCTTAACCCTCTTAACCAATTTATAATTTTGAAATATATTATTGTAGATTTTAGGTATAATGCTGGGCAGATCTCTAGAGCTTATTCATTTTGCTTGATTGAGCTTTATGCCAATATATTACTAACTCTCTTTTCCTCCTCTCCATCTTCTGGTAGTCACCATTCCATTCTTCGAATCTATGAATTTGACTATTTTAGATAATTTACGTAGAAATATTCAGTATTTATCTTTCTGTCATTGGCTTACTTAACCTAATGTTCTCAAGATATACTCGTCTAGTTACAATATTGCAGAATTTCCTTCTTTTTAAAGGCTAAACAATATTCCATTGTTTGTATATACTATAGTTCCTTTATCTTTGTAGACACACATTTAGTTTTTTTGACTATTATAAACAGTACTGTAATGAATGTAAAAATGCTAGTATATTTTAGATATCCTTATTCTATAGTCTTTGAATTAATACCCAGAAGTGGAATTTCTGGATCATATTTTTAATTTTTTTCAGAAATCTACATAATATTTTCCATATAGCTGCATTATTTTGCTTTTCCACCAAGAGTGTGCAGTGGTTTTAATTTCTCTACATTTTTATCATCAGTTTTTTTTTTTATAGTAGTCGTCTTGATAACAGGAGTTGATAGCACACTGTGGTTTTGATTTGCATTTCTCTGCTACCTGAGATATGGATGTGATTCTGAAACTTTTTTGATGCAGGTAATTACTTAGGAGACTACAGCAAAAAGATAAGGAAATGCTAGGTTTTTAATACCATGGAGATGCCAGAGCAGCCCAGTTCTGCTTAAACTTGTATTATTACATGAAAATAAGCTATTTTGTTTAAGGCATTCATATTCTGGGGTTTATTATCACAATTGAACCTTTATCCTAAGAATATGAAATTTGATACCTAAAAGTGGGCATTGGCTTAGTAGTCAGGTGGTAGGTAGAAGAACACAATTAACAGTCTAGAAAGCAGTCTATTATCATCAAACAGTTGAAAAATAGTTAGGAGGTTGTCTTCTGCAATAATGTGGAAAGAAGACCAAACACTCATTGAGATCACAGCTCTGAAAAAGTAGAGAAAAAAATCAAGATGTTGGACTATATTGACTGATTTTTTATTTCTCTCAGCTCAGTTTTCAAGATTAAGACTCAAACTGAATAGTCAATTGTGAATACAACTTTTCTAGCACACATCTCTCCACCTTAGCTAGCAATCTAAGTTGACTAAACATTGAGTAATTTAGGAAGAGGTAAAAAAAACCAACTGTTTTTTAGGCCAAACCACAGTGATGATAAAAGTTGGCTACAAACAGTATGAATTGCAACAAGATGATCTGAGTTCCTCATTAATCTTTAGCAACTTTCTTTTAGGCAAGTTCAAATAAAAACAAGACTGCATTTACAATTAGATTTTCTTCATTGTTCAATAAAAGCATCATTATAAACTTTCTTGTTGACTGGCACAAACTCTGTAAAATTAATGTGTTTGCTATGTAAATATAGTCTGAAGAAAATTTATCTAACCCTAAGATCTTCAAAAGTATACATATTCCTCAGGATTATTATTATATTATATTATATTATACTTTAAGAGTATAAATTTACAGTTATTAAACTTCCGTATTTATTCGTTCTAAAAATTTATTTACCTGAGAATTCCTGTATGGTAGTCATGTGCCTTGTCCTATGCTGCTATTTCTTTCTCAATTGTCCTTCCACTTGACTACAAAAGACCTACTACCTCTTTCCTGTCTCCACCTTAGCATACTGCAAATGTGTAATGCTTTACGATGTTTTCAATGATTGATGACTAATACTAATGATAACCAGAAGACATTTAATGAACCATTTAGACTATTGCAGTTATAGGGGAAGCATTTAATTTCAATCAATTTACCTAGCTTCATTGCTAATAAATATTACGGAAATGATTAATATGTGACTGAAAGAACAGAATATATTATTCAGTTCTGTGAGGGAGTGAAAAGGAATTATTAATGATGAACTTATTCACATGCTCTTAAAAGGATAGATGGTATCAAATCACTATATTATTAACATCTTTTTGATACACTGAGTGATATAACCATTTTATATTTGAACTGTCAAAATATACAGTATGTTGGAGTTGTACTTTTTGCTAATATTTAAACTTAAGAGAGAAAATTTTTATACTTAAGTTTTAAAATGTAGAACTTCATAGTATTTAGACATTTTCAAATTTTCTGGTCAAGCAAAAATGTTTGAAGATCCCACTTCTGTTCCCCATTACAACTAGATTGATGCCCATAAGTCCTTCCTGTAGAGAATTATGGAAATTCTATTGCTCCTGAAAAATAATGATTTTTTTTTTCAAATTACAATTTCAAAATTTTTCAAATTGATGAGTTCTGGAGGACTGCATGAGTGTTTTTGGGAACCAAATGAAATCATCAGAAGTTTTGTCTACCAACCTGTAGAGGAATTTAAGTTTCAGGCTTGGGTGGAATGGATGGCTTTTAGTAAGCATAAACAGTAACATTAGGTTATTTGAGGTGAAGAAACATACATGCAACAGTAACAATGTATGGCTGTCTTTTCTTCTTTTTTTGATGAAGTTTTCCTTTTCTTTCAGAGAAGGTTATAAATATACTTTTGCATCCTTTACATATTTGATACTGTCACATGGAGATAATCCTGCTGAAACAATGTTGTTCTGTATGCTTTTCTTGTATCCAAAGCAAATACCAGTTTCTAGTCCTTTGTATTTTTTTTTTTTCAAATAGGACTGTATTCATTCTGCTATAGCTAGAAGGCTTGGCAAGTGTTTTCTAATAAAACTTTGTAGACCTTATAAGGTCAGTTCTTTTTTTCCCCCCAAACAAAGGAGATTGAGAGGAATAAGTCAATGGAATGTCTTAAAAGCAGTTTAGCTTGATTTTCTAATAAGGAAAAAATATTAGACTCACATTAGCATACTGATTAAAATATATGAAGATGGGGATTAAATATTATTTTAATAAAAGTTTTATTTGTCTTTAACAAAAATTTCCTCTCCAGTATAGTTCATCTTTAATATTCTAATTGAAGTCAAAATATGAAAATAAAAACAGCTAACAAAGCATTTGTCTTCTAACTTGAATATATTGATTTTCCATATTTCTTATTGATTGGTCTTGAAGTGATAGGAATGCATTTTATTCCATTTATTTTACACATGGAGTTGGATAATCAGTGGGAAATCTCCTCAACTAAATTCCTCTGGCAACTGCCCATTCTATCACAGGGATACCTTCCTCCTCTAACAATGTTATTTCTATAAGAAGGCCCATTTCTAAATTAAAGAATTAGACCCAGCATTGGAGTTTTCTTTTTCTCCCCAACCTGATTTGAGAATGTTAGATTCAGGAACTTCGATTTGAGGCTGGAGTTTGTTTTCTGTGACTAAGTCTATTGTATATTACCTTGAAACTGGGGAGACAAGTTGCATTTGGGAAAGAAGAATTGACTTATTCCTAACATCAAGGAGACCAGGAGTAGGAGTACAAATGGTGGGCCTTTTATATGCCTCAACATTGAAAATGCTTAAAATTAAGAAAAAAATTATTAAATAAGATATTTTCTATCTTCAAATCTTGACAAATACAATTTATAGTCACCTGGTAGGTAATATTTAAAAATTTTCAATTCTAAGACTCCTTAGAATTCAATGGTAGAAAGTCACTTTGGGAGGAGAGATGATATATGACCTCTCTCCTTTCCATCAGGTACCACAGAAGGTCTCATTTACTTGGATACTCCAGGAGGTCATTTAAGCACCATTCCTCTTGACCATGCTTTGGGACTAGATGGGTACACCTGTGGAGCAATATGTCATTAGGATAGACTCAGGTAAAAGGCTGTGCAGGTCCTGGAAAAAACTCAGGTTCATTGGATGCAGGCAGACAGTGCTAGGGCTTCAAGTATCCAGGCTATGTTCTGTAAGGGGTTATGTGACTTCTAGAAAGGCACACATTTTTTGTTTTTAAATATAATTTCTTTAGAACAGTTTTATATATTCATAGCAATATTGAACAGAAGAGATAAGAGTTCCTTTATAGGTCCTGACCCCCTCCCATATATGGGGGTGGCTATTTATGTTTAGGAGCACATCTTAACTCCACATGATTCTTGCCTCTTAGGGAAGGCAACAGTGAGTGAAGGGCAAGCTAGGATTCCTCTAAAGTTCTGAGTCTAAGGAAGAGGTCCTTCTTGCCCAGGTCTAAAGACGGTTCTGGAGAAGCATAAGGTGGATTGAACTGAAAAGTCAAGAGACAAGGTACAAAGAGTCTCAGGGATCTTCCAGTTCTTGAGTTTAGTTCCTTCCAAGATTCTACTGTTTTCTTGTTCTAGTGTTTTGTTTAAAAAATAATACTCAAAATTAATTGAGCATTTACTCTGTGTTGAGTAGGATTCTTTAATTATATTTTCTTGTTTAATTTATATAACATGGTGGTTAGGTATAAGTTTCTCATTTTTTTCTATTGGGGAAATGGAATTTCAGAAGGATGAGGTACTTGACTAAGATCATATAATCAGTAATAATTAATTGGTAGAATTATTTGATTTTTAAATAGAAGTCAAACCAGCTCCAAAGTCCTCACATAATATAGTTTAACTATCAAGTATAAACATTCAATATGAGGTAGAGTTGCTGCTTCTGAAGGTAATACCATAGGGCTATTTTTATCTCAGCACTTGCTGTTGTTGGATTTTTCAGTGTGTCCCTCTAACTACGTCTCCCTGTCACAGTATTGCTCCCCACTCTCTTGAACCACATGGCCTAAATATGAGCTTCTCATATTGTGCTTTACTGCCCACTTGTAACAGATTCATCTTAGGGTATTTGGCGCTTACCATAAATTATCTTAATCTTAGTCTCTAGGAATGAGATCTAGGGATCTAAATCTTATCAAGTCATTCCAAATGACTTATGCACATTAAACATTGAGAATCATCAGGTAGGTGTTGAATTTTACCATATACTTATACAACTTAACTTATCCTACATAATGTTTGAGGAATAAGTACTAGGAATGGGGGCAAGACGATATAGGGGGTAGGCTACATTGCATATTTAATGTCCATATTTACACACATAACACACATATATTATGTCACATATTTAATGTATGCATTTACATACATAAGTACCCTGGATTGCTTATGTTCATTTGATAATACCCCTAGGAACCTGAAATCTTCAAATTTAGAAGTGAATTAAAGACCCAACAACGACAAACCGAAGTTCCCTCATTGAGAAGGAAACTAACAATAGTGAGCTCAAATCCTCTGTTTTGAATAAGGGTCTGAAGCCATCCTTGAAGCAAAGTCCACCATTTCAATATACTGTAAAACTCAACTTAAAAAAAAATTCATAAACTAGTTTAGCCAGTGCCTTGTGTTAATGTGTAGTCATTGGTACGTTTATAGTGAACCATATAAGAAGATGTCAAGATGAAAGAAGGCTTTCTGAAGAATGCACAGTAGAAGAAGAGACATCACCAAAGACAAAGATGCCGGGCTATGCCAGTGAAAAGCATACATCCTACTTTCCTCAGTAATCATAGAGGGAATTACTACATGACATAGAAGAATGAATACTAAGAATAATGATTCCAAATCCCTGCTCTTAGGTTAAAACTTTAGACTTGTCCTTGTCTCTGCTCTTTCTCTTACACATTCTGTTTACCCTGCCAACATATATACAGATATAAACTAGTTCTCACCACCTTTATAACTGCCCTCATTCAAGTTACCATCATTTCTCCTGAATTATGAAACAACTTGTTAAATTATTTATTGGATTTTGTGCTTGACAGAGTCTATTCTGGAGTAATCTGGCAAAAATAAGAATTGGAACCTATTATTCCTCTGCACAAAAACTTCCAATGGTTTGTTGTCTTTCGTAGAATAAATTCAAAGTTCTTACACTGAACTGAGATCTCACATAATAACTGAAACCTTCATTATCTTCTTCAGCTGATCTCCTTTTCCCCATGATCACACTCTTCTAGTAGAGCAGTCATCTTTACTAAAAATTTCCCAATGAGAATTTCTCTGACATCCTCTTAACGCATAAATGACTGATGTTTTATTTTTCTTCATGGTATTTATCTTATTTATTCTCAGTGAAAATGAGGGTAGTCCAGGAAAGATAACCCTTTTTCTTAGTGACCATAGTGCACTGTTAGGCTAATATGGGTGGACCCTAGAGGGTATGGGAGAAGCTTGAGATATTGTTTCATGGGATCTTAATTGAAGAAATTAAAACAATTTTATTTCATAAAGTTGTCATGTAATGTCACATGTTGGATTTTACTTTCTACAGAGAGACTGCTTCTGAACATCTCAGCTAGTGGGGGCAAGCACTAAATCCTGATTTAACAGACTAATAGTAAAAATATCACAGCTGATTTAATTTTAGGCAAATATTAGTACATATCTTCTGTACCCAGTAATAGGAATAAAACATGGCTTTTTATCACAAAAAACAAAATAAACTCTTTTTAGGCATGGACAAAGACAGACTAAATCAAATAATTTATCAACTGAAGCTGATAATCAATGCATATGGTGGTTTTTCTTAAAGATCAACTAGCCTTTTCTTCAGTTATTCTATTCCATTTATTTTCTGAAGTTACTGGGGACGAATGCTGCTTTTAGCTTCACATAACAGTTCTTCAATAATGATAAGTCACATGTCTGAAATTTAAAAGCCACCTCCCATATCATCTTTACTCATACACTCCAAGCTAATTTTCTGTTTAGAAATTTCATTGACTTCAAATTCTGCTGTGGTTAACAAAGAAGCCACACCAATCACTTCTAATCAAAGCCGTTCTTATAATTATAATTGGATGAGTAATTCTTTTTCCTACAATGTTCATAGAATTTCCAAGGTCAACTCTTGAGGAGCTTTGCATAATTTTCCTATGAATCTTTCAATAATTGCATTCTTAGCAATGTTTATTGCATTAATTATACATTTATTTTGCTGACTTCTATGTAAATTAGTTTTTTCATCAGCATTCCCAATCTGGAATGTACTGAAGTAAAGGTCCCAGTTTGTGCGAAATATACAACCAGTAATATCCAATGCCTGCCTGGGTCAGGCTAGCCCTTCCAACCTGCTTGTGAGGCAGAAGGAGCTTGCTGCATTTAGCGTGATGACTCCTTCCTTCTATTCTGCCTTATTGTCTTGTTTCATCAGTCCTTTGTTTTGCTTCTTTATATTTTTCACATATGAGTAAGAGCATCTGATATTTGTCTTTTATCTTCTGATTTATTCCACTTAGCATAATTTCCTTTATTTCGGTCCATGTTTTTACAAATGGCAGGTGTCATTTTAAAATAGCTGAGTAGTATTCCATCGTATGTACATATATACATATATGCATATGTATATATGTATTTATGTGTGTATATGTTTATATGCACATATATAAATATATGTATATATATGCATATATATGACCTCTTCTCTACTCATTTATCTGCCAATGAACACTTAGGATGCTTTCATTTCTTGGATATTGTAAATAGTACTGCAATGAACATAGAGGTGCATGCATCTTTTTGAATTAATGTTTTCATATTGTTTGGATAAGTACATAGAAATGGAAATGCTGGATCATGCTATTTTTAACTTTTTGAGGAAACTACACAGTTTTCCGAATTGATTTCAGCCATTTACATTCCTGCCAACCATATATAAGTGTTCCCTTTTCTCCACTCCTCACCAACATTTGTTACTAGTCTTTCTGTTATAGGCCATTTTCACAGGTGTGAGGTGATATCTCATTGTAATTTATTTCCTTGTATTTAATAATAAGTGATGGTGAGCAATTTTTCCATATACCTCATCTGTATGTCTTCTTTGGAGAAGGTCTATTTGGATCCTCTGCTCATTTTTTTAATTGTTATTTGTTTTTGTTATTGAGGTGTATGTATTCTTTATATATCTTGGATATTATCCCTTACTGAAGGCATGCTGTGCAAAAAAATTCTCCCATTTATTTGACCTTTTATTTTTGTTGTTCTGATAGCTTCTTTTGCTGGGCAGAGCTTTTTATTTGATATAGTTATTTAGTTTAGTTTAGTTATTTTTAGTTTTATATATATCATTAGTTTATTTTTTGTTTTTCTTGCTGCTGGAGTCGACTTCCCAAAAACATCTCTAAAGCCTATGCCAGAAAACATATTGCCTATGTTATCTTTTATGAAATCTTTGGTCATGGGTTTTACATTAGTTCTTTTTGGTCAATTTGAAAGTTTTTGTGTGAGATTATATTTATTTTATTGCTATAGATTTCATAAAATTCACTAGTAAATTTTGGGTTTTCTTGTGGGAATATTTGTTTAATATTAATTTAATTTCTTCAGCAGCTATAGGGTTATCCATTTATTATTTATTATTTGATCAATATCAGTTTTGTTAAGATTTATTTTAAAAAGGACTTGCCCATTTCATTTAAGTTCTTTAATTTATAGCATATAGTTGCTTCTAATATTTATGATTATTGTTTTTAATTCTGTGAGATTTATAATGTCTTCTTTTAATATTTATCCTTTGTTTTCTCTCATTGCATTTACTGATTAGTAAGTATAGCTATAGGCTTAACAATTTTTTTTCAAAGAAACAGCTTATGGCTTTGTTAGTTTTCTCAATTTTTTTCTACTTCATTGAATTTCATTTGAAATAATTTCTATTTCATTTTGTTAATTATTCCCTTCTTTAACTCTCTTTGAGGTTTTTTTTTTACTGCTTTTCTAAGGGATTTTATATCTTTTATCCTTCTTATAAGCATTTGAAGCTATAAATTTTCCTCTAAGCACAAATTTTGATGTATTGTATTTTCCTTGATATTTTGTTTGAAATCTCACAAAATTTGAAATGTTGTGCTTTCATTATCATTTTTAAATATTTCTAATTTCTTTTACATTTCCTTCATTAACACTTCAGTTATTTATAGTGCGTTACCTAATTTCTAGGTATTTTTGTGTTTTTATAGTTTATTGTTATTGATTTCTAAATCATGTACATTCTGGTCGGAGAACAAAGTACATGCTGGATTTCAATTTGTTAAATTTAGTTAACATTTATTAAGATTTCTCAGAGCCCAGAATATGTTCTATTTTGATCAATGTTTCATATACACATGAAAAGAATGTATTTTCTGTCTTGGTTGGGAGTAGTATTGAATAAATAGATTAAGTAGATTGATATTCTACCTTAATTCTTCTGTTTTTCCTGAGATTGTCCAGTTGTTCTATCAATTGCTAAGAGAAGGTTTTTTAAATCTCCAGTGGTAACCTTGTTTATATGTTACTTCATATATTAATCAATTTTTATTTCATGATAGTATAATATGTTTTTAGGTGCATTACATTTATGATTATGATGTATTCTTGATGAACTGAGATTCCAATTGCTTTGAAATGTCTCTATCTCATACTGGTCTTTGTCTTGAAATCTGAACATATATTATTATGCTCTTCTAGCTGCATGCTTTGCTTTGCATGATATATCTTTTTACATCCAATTACTTTAATTTAGTCTTATATTGAAAGTTGTCTTTTGTAGATAGCACAGAGCTCTTGCTTTTTATTTCATTCTATTTTTATTTCTTATTTCATAATCCTCATTTTAATTTTTTTCATGTCTTATTTTGTTGGTAGAATCTCACCTTCTATACTGAATAATAGCAGTGATAGCACTATTCCCTGTATTGTTCTTGATCCTAAGAAAATGTATTAAAATTTCATCATTAGTTGTAATATTTGCTTTAGTTTTATTTTATAGTCCCTATCAAATCAATGAAATTTTATTCCTAGTGTTTTTAGCTTTTCCTGCATATGTAAGTGTTACATTTTCAAATCCTTAATACTTTTTGATATTCTTATTTGGATTTGGAATAACAAAATGAGTTAGGGTTTTTTTTCATAATACTTTTTATAAGAAAGAATTTATTTACATGAAATTTTGGAAGCAATGTCATTTGTACATGGAACTTTTATTTGTGGAATTTGAAGAGGTCTTTCATTTTTATTTCAGTTTCTCAAATGGATACTAATTTGTTCAATTTATTGTTTTTGTATTTTAGTTTTAAATAATTTTCCTCTAGCTTTTCATATTTATTATTATATACTTGTCTATAATAGTTTTTCAGCCTCTGTTGTATTTATAGTGTTTTATTTCTCTTTTTCTGGTATAATTTCAAATGATCTAGGTTATACTCTGTCAGCTGGGGAAGGGAGATAATCCCCAGAGTGGAGAACCTATGGGCTGACCCACATTCACCCATATGGTCTTCCTTTTCTCTCCTTTAGGTATGGAGATTTTAAAGAAGCTGTCTCCTTCAGCTATGAAAGATGGAGGGAAAGGGTAGGGAAGTAGAGAAAAGGATGAATACATATGGAAGGGAACACTAAGGATGGACTCTAGCCTGTGTGGACATGTAGATTTTCACCCTAATCGCAGCTGAGTTCCTTTACTATGTTATTGTCCTGTTACACCTGGCTTGCTCCTGTTTTACTTTGGCCAAGAAATGAACAATGACATTTTAGAATAAAGTTGCAGAAATCAAGGGGCACCATTCAAAAGTACTTTGCCAGCCTTTCCCATCATTGCATTTCAGTCTTCTCTTCATATGGTTACTCTGAACCCTGTTCTCTCAGTAACACCGGCCTTGGTCTCTAGCCCATGAACTGCTTTTATGTTTGGTGTAATGTTCTAAGATTCCTAAACTCCATCTCATTTCTGTGGCATATTCAGAGGTGCCAGAAGCTTTGTTCATTTACTGTCTTTTCAAAGATAGCCAATAGGTTATTTGCAAAACCAAGAATCTATTTATACATAACAAATTATTTTTTGATTTAGTTATTTTAAGTGGTGATAGTTATCAGTGCGAATCATCAGATTTCCTTGCCTTTTCCTGGGACACATGATACAATTGTACTTCCAATCCTTTACTGAAATTCAGTGTAGTCACATGATTTCCTTTGGATGACGAAAGGTGAGAAGTCTGTGTCACACTGAATGGAAGCCCAAAGCGTCCGTGTGACTTGTCATTCTCCCTTTCGCTATGTGTCATGGTGCCTCACCATGCTTTAGCTTCAAGGGCAGCAAACATTTTTCTATAAAGGTTTAGATAATACATATTTTAGGCTTTTTAGGTTATATAATCTCTTTTGCAAAGACACTCTGTTGTTAAAGTGCAAATACAGTCATAACTAATACATAAATGAGCAAGCATGACTCTCTTCTAGTAATACTTTGTTTCTGGACACTGAAATACAAATCCATGTCATTTCACTTACCAGAAAATATTATTATTCTATAAACATTGTTTCAACTGTTAAAAATGTAGAGGTGCACCCTGGTGTCTCACGTGCTGAACTCGCAGCTGGGATGTAGACCATGGCAAACCTAAGGACCTGGGTTCTTGACCCAGGGCCAGAAGGAGCAGCCAAATGAATGAATGACTGAATGAATGAATGACTAAAAGTGCTTCTCTCCTTCTTTTTCTTCCTTTCTTCAAAAAAAAGCTTCTTTCTCTTCTTCCTTCATCTCTAAAAATGTACAAACCATTCTTAGCTCCAGGGTTATATAAAATTAGGCAGCAGGCCAGATTTGGTCTGCAGGCTCTCCGTTGTGAGCCTTAGTTCTGGATGGAGGGTACTCAGTAAACCTGGTTCCCAGAAGGATAACACAGAGAAACGCCCTCCCAGCTGATTCACAAAGGCTGTTGGTCTGTGGGAAAAAAAGAAAACATGTTTTTTGAAGCCACTAAGATTCTCTTCTAAATTATAGTATGACCTAGTCCAATCTGATACACTAGTTCTATTTCGAGGTGATAAGGCAACACTGAATAACTAGAAGACAAAAGTTAATGGAAAGAAAAGGAAGCTGAGAAAGAACCAGGAGGAGTTTGGACTGAAAGTTAAAGAGCTCATTAAAATGCTGACTGATTATTCATTCCCTATCTTGAAATCTTTATCATATCCATATTTGTACACTTAATAATGTATTTTGTGGGATGGTGGAGTGTTGAGTGCTTCAAAGAATTCAACCAAAAAAGAAAGTCATGAAGTATTCTAAAGTAGATCTCAAAACTGCGTCAGAAAGTCAGCAAGGCCAAAATAAGGAGCTCTGTTAAGAGACATTCCATCAACCAAAATATCTCTTCTCTTCTCTGCCATGGCAACTCCAAAATAGTAAAGAATATGCACTATGCAGTATCCTTATTCGAACCAGGATGCTGAGAATTGTGTACCCAAAAAATATCTATTTTGGTGGCAAGAAGGGGTAAATACTGAAAAGAGACTGCAGTGATTCCTTTGCATCGGTTGTGCTCCCCTGATTGTTAGTGGCAGGATCCCAGAGACACTCAATGTCTTAAAACTGTGTGTTCACCTGGATATCTTTGTAATTGCTGAGCCCTGATTCTGACACGATTGGTGTGTTTTAAACAATCTTTTCTTTGGACATGCCAGAGCAGGAAAGAGATGTTTGTGGTGATAAAGATTGCACTTGTCAGAGCCTCTTGCCCTAGAATTACTGGTGGGAAAACAGTCCTTATTTGATCATTTTTGGGGTGAGAGAAATAAAAATAAGTTGTGTTCATAGACTCTAACTCCCTCAGGGCTTCTGCGTGGGAGAGAGGCTCTTTGAAAAACCTACAGTTTATTCTTATAAGACAATGTAGCCTCTAAGAAGTTGAAAAGATTTGGAGAAAGCACAAAAGTGAAAAGCGTTATTGTGTGAAGTTCAAAAATGCCAGGGAATAAAAAAAGGTGTTTTAGAAAAGTTTCATACTTTCACTTTTTTGCCTTGAAAATCCTCTGGCACATAATAGTATGATTTGTTTAAAATATGGCACTTAAATATTTAAATGTAGCAGGCTCTATGTGTTTAATTTCTTTGTTTAACTAATACATAGTTTCCCAACTATGTAGTGACTGGTGTAATGTGTATGACTGTTCTATATTTATGTGGTTCAGCTTTCCAGAATATTTGGACACTGGTCTTAACTATGTACAATATCATTTCTTTGCAGTAGTGTTGACAATGCCCAAATACATTAATATTTGTACCATTATAGACCCCTTTTCTGAAGTATAGTTAATAGCAAAAATAGTAAATAATTTTATCACATTATTAAAAATGCCAACACTGCAGAGAATTGCAAAATAAAATTTCCATTTACTATGCAGAAAGTCAGATGCCCGGCAAATCTATTTATTATATTTTAAATAATTATGCTATTGCTATATGAATTTTTTTGTTCAGTGTCATTATATATTCTGATGGAATTACAGTCACTTAGTACCATGAAACACAGAGCAAGCCAGTATGAGTTAGGAAATAATTATTTATCTGCTTTTCTATCAGAATTACAAGTTTTTAAAGGAAAAAAGAAGGGAAATGATACTCTTCAGTGAATGTTTGACACAGAAATGGCTCTGTATTCTCACAAAGGTTTGACTATACTGGTGTCCCGCAGCACAAACACATTGTTAAAATGTAGGAAAGTGAATGTAGATGCCACGATCTAGTCATGACCTCTCTGAATACATGGACCCTCTCCCTGAGGCCGACCTTCACTGGAGAGAGGTCAGTACCAAGAATTTTCCCGTGAAGAAATCACAAGTTGATGAGAAAGCAGAGAATATGAAAGAGTACATTTTCTACTAAATCAACCTTTATCATTCCCTGGGAAAAGGACGTTGTTTTAGAAAAAGTGGTCTTTGCTCTTGGGAATTGGGGCCAAGGGCAAAAAAGAAAGACTATGGAATGGGCTGAGAGACAAAAGAAAATTAAGGGAGTTTAGGTTAAAAAGCTTATACTAGAAGCCAAAATGTACAATTTTCAAAGTAAAAATGATTTTAAATGGTACAATATTCCCAAAATATAAAGTATTCCATTGTTCTAAGACTTCTTAGGCAATGTCACAGATGTTGGCCATTCAAGCAATGTGATAAAATATTTCTGTGAGTTCTATAGAAGATTATTCATCTGAACTCCTTTGTGTGGCTTCCTAAAACACCGAATCAACTTAGAAGAATTCCGGTTTCTTCAGGGACTAGGCAACCTTTTCCTTTCTGATTTTGTCATTGGTCTTAGTCTATTTTTAGAGAAGACAAGTGTCATGGGCTGAATGGTGACAATCCCCAGCACCTTCCCATTCATCTGTGGAAACCCTAATCCAGGATTTCAGAATGTGATGGTTCAAGGTTTGAAAGAACAAAAACACTTTACCTTTCCCCCAAAGATGGGAGAGAAAAAGAACTGACCATAGGAGGAATAATGAACTTTGAGATAAGCTCTTTGTTTTGTTCCACAAGATTCTAAGATCATTGGTGAAGGAAATGGGCCTCCACTTCTTTACCACAATTCCAGAGGGAACCAATAAATACTTTCAGTGTCAATTCTTTGAGTCTTCCTTGTAGTTTTGTATCCAACAAGCTCACCCGTCCTATGTTAGCTCTAATATTAAAGATGTATTCTAAAGAAAAAAATAGAGAAAAGTGAACTTTCATTTAACTGCAAAGCATCAAAACTATTTGTGCATTTGTGCATCATAGAGCTATAGACCTTATATGCATTTTAAAAATATATAGGCCGGAAGGCATGCAGAGGTTAAGAGGTTAAGTTTTCTGTGATTACCTAGATTTGAACTTCAACACAATGAGGACTTAAAGTTTTACTTTTCTGCCCCCTCGTGTAACTCAGGTGGTTAATGCATAGGCCGTGAAAGCTATGGACCTGGGTTTAAGAAAAGAAAAAATTGTGTGTATGTGGTATACCCAGATAGGAGGAAGCCTTATTAAAGCAGTATTCTGGAAAACTTATCCCATCTCACTACATGCAAGGTGGAATTCAAGAGTGGCATGCCTAAAGCAGGCTGGAGCTGCTTTGTTCAGTTGTGAGGAAGTTGGATTACTAAAAGCCAGGCTATTGTCTAAAATTAGAATTAAGGTCAAGCACATACCCCATATCCAAGCTTCTAATCCACATACCAGAATTCTAAGGGCTAAAGGGGGTAGTACAAGATGACACAAATAGTTAAATTAACAATTAGGTAGAATGAATAGTGTCTCAAAGTAATTGAAGTTCACGAAGTCATAAATGGAAAAGCTGAGTGAGAGCACAGTAGACTTATCAGGTCACAAATGTGTCAGAAGCATAGCTTGTATAATTTTTCTGATTGAAATTAATGTCCATCTTGAGTACTCGTTGCACAGAGTGACTGAAACATCTCCATCAACTTTGAGTTTCACTACCCCTTGACCCAAGTTGGTGACCAATTTTCAGCACCAATTATGGAAGTATCCATGCATGATGTGGAGAGGAACTGAGGTTTTTACATCTGGCTTGGAGTATTTGACTAATTCACCCAGTAATCTGCTGAGAGGGACATTGCATATTTGATTTTGTTCATCAGTCATCGCAGGTTCCTTCTAAACTGCCTCTTACTCATGGTCTAGTGGGGAGGAGAAACGTTTGTTTGCTAATCCTCCCTTTTCCTCGGACTCTCTGAGCCATTCTCTGCCTGTACATTTTTCTTTCTTTTTTTCTTTTTTAAATCTTCTTTTTATTTTTATTTTTAAAGGAAAGGTACAGTCGAGAATGAAGGTGAGTCAGCAGACAGTTAGGAAGAGAGAGAAAGAAGCATTATTTTATTTCATTTAGTGGTTCACACTGTTCTGCTCCTACCCCCCCACCCCCACCCCCAAACCAGGACCAGAGAGTATGTGGCCTGTGCTCCTTTGAAGGTGATTGATCTCACACTACTCCATCAGGGTGTACATTTCTTGTAGCCAATTCTACTCCATTCGTTCTTCTATTTTACTGAGATCTGGAATCCAGTGTCTCTGTTGTTGTGAGTATCATCTGAGAAAGAGGACTCTAAGTCTCTCCTCTTCTCCATCTCTCCCACCTCCCAGCTCCAAAGCCTGGGTTTTCTCTGTGAGTAATGTCAGGACACAGGACTTCTGTAGAGAGCTGGAGTTTTTCCTGATCCCTGGGTCATCTTTCTTAGATCTAATTTCCAATGAAAGCCACACATCTAACTGACAATACATTCTCACGAAGATATTACTCATAGCACATATTTATGGCCTGATTTTTTTTACTAGTTACTTCTGAATTTCTCATGCCCAGGTCCTAGAAAATGAAAGCTAAAATAATTTGACACTTATTTTCTTTTTTGTTTAAACCACTTAAACTGATGCCTAAAAGGGAGAATGTGTAGAAAAATTAAAAGACATCAAATCAAATGAAACCAACCAAAACATATGAAATTGGGGATTCTAACTAGAAGACTGCATGGAACTGATACTTAACCACTAACCTAACTCCATGGAACAAAAGTCTAGTTGCCACAGTTAAAATGTTACAAAAGCTAGACTGGCTGTTATCTTTCTTCATCCCTCCCTCCCTTTCTCTCTCGCCCTTTCTTTCCATGAACCTAGAAAGGCTTAAACAGGAATCAATTGAAAACAAGGTATAGACACTGGTGTCAATGAGGCTGATCTAGAAGCAGATCTAGAATAACTTAAAATATTCCTTAATAGAAACAGCTTCTTGCTCTGGATTATATTCAAGTTCTGTGGTTATTGAATAGCGGCAAGTTCTGAGTGGTTCAAAGTAGGGAATGGATTGAAGTTCTAGCCTGTAATCAGTGTGCTAATGTCTAATGGAACAGACTTGGATCAAGATATAATCCACGTAATGCCTGGAAGTGGACCATTCTTTTAAAACAATGATAAAACAATGGTTTGAAAATGACTTAAACCACATTGAAAAATAAACCACATTTTATTTACTTCTTCTTCCTATTTTTTTTTTTTTTTTTACAGTTTACATTGACTAAGTGTGGGGTGGCTCATTTATGATTATGAAGATAGACCCTAACGTCATATATATCTGTATCTATATCTATATGCATATCTTGAGCTATCCCATTAACTTTTTCATCCCAAAGAAATTTCTTTGTTTCTTTGAGTTTCTGCTATCTGCAAAAATAGAAATACTAGTAGTAGATACCTAACTAGGCTGTTTTCCGGATTCAAAATTTGAATGGATAAATTCATTTAATTTATTTAAAGTCCTCAAGAAAATCTAGCTATATTAATATATCATCATCATAATTTCATTTGATCCTTATCCCTATTATAGACTGTAGTGTGTATTCACAGTATTAACTTCTAATCCTCCCCAGTAAACTGCTAAAATCTGTATGGAGGTGTCAGGAAAAAAATGTGTTTGATTTTTTTCTACATTCTTTTCTAAATTTATTTCCCTGGGTCTTATTCATTGTGCTTCTTGTGTTCCATGCAAATTCATCTCCCATTCTTTTTGCCTGAATGGTTACTTTGTATTGTTGGGAGCATCCTTACCTCCCTCCCACTTATAATTATCAGGCTATCCATCAGCGTTTGCTCAGATTTCATGCTTTCAATTATAATCAGCATTGACTGTATTTCTTCATTTTCTCTTTCTTCTTCGTACTGCATCTGTGCAGTTGTAGAAACTTAGAGAGTTAGGAATTCATGTATTCAATGGGATTTGTTGAGCTCCTCATACGTAGTACTGTGCTTGACATTGCTGCACAGAATTCTGGCCTTCCGGAGCTTTCCAAATAGAATAGGCTTTGGAAAATACTCATTGCAATTGCTCCCTCATCTGGGATGGCTGAGGCACATCCCTTTTCCAAACTTTGTTCTGTATGTTCTCTGATATCCTGCTGAAGTCGGTGGGAGTTTTCTACTCTGCCTTGGTATTGAGGAGGAAGCTAAAAATGTCCATTCGTTTGTTCATTAATTCGTTTCATGATTCTTGCTGTGTGGCAAAATTGTCTCTTTGGCTCCAGCACTGCTGAAGACTTCTTGCTTTTGTTATTTATTGTCCATTTTTCTTTCTTTCTTTCTTTTTTTTTTTTTGTATGTGTGATGACTCCAGTAGGAGCCTGGGCTTCTTGAAGTCTGAATATTGTATTTAAGAAAAAAAAAAATATATGAAACATATGCACTTGGTGTAGTAGGGCATTTACTTGGGAGTCAGAAAAGCTGGGGTTACAATCATGACTTTTCAGTTTGTTAGCCATGCATCCTTGGGTAGCATTATTTTATATAGTTCTCAGATTCCTATTTCTTAATCTACAAAATGGACCCATAACACTCACCTTGAATGGTTATTCAGGAAGAGTTCATGAATAATTCCTTGTATTGTCTGCATTCTGAAAGAAACTCAGAAAATGTTAATTGAGCTTACAAGTTCATATGGAATACAATAGTGATAAAATGATGAATTATTTATGCCTATATAATCCATATAGGTTCTACAAATAATATGCATGCACCTAGAAGGAAAAAAAAAACATTATTGGCACAAAAAATAAGAATGATAATCTTTATTTAACAGGTTTATGCTTCTGATTTTGTTTTAATTTCTAGGTTTTGACTGTAACATACAATATGTGTCTTGAATAAATGAAGCATATTTAATCTGATAATTTCAGGGTGAAAACATCATTGAAATTTATGTATACTTATATGTATTCTCAACCTTTTTCTCTATTCCTACACTCCTCAGATATACTGCAATGTCTTCAGTTTTTTAAAAGTTCTCCTCTTCTCCCTGAGATCTTCCATTCTTTCATCATGCTTACTAGTCATTCCCCCCCGACCCCACCAAATATCTAATCTTCCTCCCAAATGTTAAATCCTTTTAGATTTTGTGTTTTAGAGTTATTCGTATCTTCCCTCTCAGATATCAGGTCATGATAGAAATAGAAAGTAACTTAGATATTTTAAATAGAAAAAATATAAGTGAATGAAAAGAGTTGATGACTATAAACTGTCTGATGTAGACCCTCAAATTTAGCATTAAAAATGGAGGTTGGAGTTGCGTAATTGATTCTATCTTTTGTGTTCTGGCAATGTAAAAGTATATTGACATTTATTGACTATTGCTGTGTAATTTCTTGGCATAATTCACAGGTTAAGAGAAAATATCAGATGGTATTATCCTTTGGGTTATGGAAAACCATAAAGATATGAAAAAACATTAAGAAGGTAAAAGAAGAAGAGAGCTCATTTTAAGGGATTATTTTTTTGGTTCTAAGACATAATGGCCTAGTTAAGCCTACTGAAATACGAGTTTAAGAATTCTGGGATATCTTAAGGGATTCAGGGTCAGAAAATACATTTGTTGCTTTATGCAATGGAAAGTTATCTGTAATTAAGATTTGTTTTCATGTTTTTGGTCTTGTTTTTGCTTTTTCTTGTTACATGGCTTCACATCTCGGCATGTTTCTGAATGCCTGCTTTTTGTCTTTTTCTCTCTGAAGTCTGGTATATTCTGCTTCCTCATCAGCACAGTAACATCCAAATAGCCACCCAAGTTCCAGTGTCTTTTTAGCTCTTGCTGGGACTTTTAGTTCCAGTTCTCAAGTGAGAGAGACTGATGAAACCAGCACAAGAGTGAGCTGTCCACTGCAATTCAGTCAGGTGTTAGCCAAGAAGGAATGAGGTTGTGCTACAGTAGAAGCAGCCAGGATTGTAGATAGATGGTGCAGCTCTCAGCTCTCAGACAAGAGGGAACGAGCAAGACAGGTTTCCTGATGTGTTGATGACAAGCAGTAAGCTCAATACCCAGGATGGCTTTAATTCAGAGTGTTTGCTGAAGAACAGTTTGGAAAAACAGCTTTTGGCAGTGGTTGCACATGTGTGAGTGTGTGTGTTGGCGTGTGTGTGTGTGTGTGTGTGTGTG